>JAWPHD010023620.1:0-21631 GCA_037043455.1 Cyrtodaria siliqua | reverse complement strand
TATCCTCCGAGCACGTTAAAGAACCATAGGAATCTATTCGATAATAAGAGTAGGGCAGGTTCCCGGATTCCTATGTATCCTTCCCCTCTCTCTGGGGCGGCTCTTAATAACCTATACTGTGTTGATGAGCCGTTAAACAACATTCAGTTCAGTTCAGTTCCTACCAAACGACCGCCCTTCTACTTGTACCGTTTCCAGCACGGCTGCCAACAAGTGGTTGGTGTGACAGCCACTGACCAGACCCTCACATTCTATAACGATATCATGAGCCCCGGCCATCAGGGCAGACGCAACTATCGTACAGTTACCCGTATGTTGAGACCACTGGACACACGGCGTATGGCGACCAACAATACAAACTTCATTAATGTTATTACACCCCTATTTCAAAATAATATTATAGGTTATTGAATTTGTTTGGCTAAATATTACTTGGAACGAGTTGTTTTGGCAAAGGAGCTTGCGAGTTCCAAGTAATATTTAGCCATACAAATTCAATAACCTTTTTATTGTATACTTTCATATTGTTTTCGATCAATGCTAATTGTATGACTATTACTTTTCATTATATTTGTGTTATTTTACATCTCTTTCGATGGAATTCCTATAATGTCATTCAGTTTCATTTTGTGTGGATTATTATTATGCGCGAAAACGACGTCGACGTCGGATGACGTCATTAAAAACGTCAAGCGATTTTCTAACGTTTGTTTGCCATTCGATAACGTTAAAAATAGTGGGTGAGTGACCATTTCAATTATTTTATCAATTTTTGCCACAAAAGGTTGAACAAAAACACGTCGTTTTTTTTGTTGACACTATAGGCAGGATTCCGTTGAAAGTAGTTCCTTATTTCTATTTCGTGGCTCTTAGCAAGCGCGAGAAAAAGTTCCGGTGCAATATCAATGTGTGCAATATCGTAGAATATTGCACACTTAGCTCAATGCAAACTAAACGGGACAGTATGAAAGTATACAATAAGATAAAGTATGCATTGCTACTATACAATGTATCTGTTCATATTATCAGATTAAATTTCCAAAGTGCTATTGTTTTATGTTGTTACTATGTACGTGTACCAGTGCTGAAAACATATTTCGGAATATATCCCAAGTAACGAATATACATGTTTATTATATACTTTCCGATGAAATAGTGGATTTTATGATTAAAATAAAACCTTATAATTTCATTGTTTAAATATAATATTTTCACCCAAAATGACGTCAGGCAACTGTTGACGTTGTTTACGTTGTTGACGTTATTGACGTCATTGTTTTGACGCTTTATATTTGTTTGCATACATTTCCAGGTTGTCATAGAATATTGGTGTGTTTGTCGTGAATATATGCAGGGACGGTATTCATAAAGCAACTTAAGTGGAAAATATTACTTAAGTCAGCTTTTAAGAGTTTTACACATTTATCCATTATTAACCTCTCGGGGTCACTACAAACCTATTAAGCTGTAGGTTTTATTTATCCATAACCTAATAAGCAATATTAAGAAAACGTCTTACATCGATAGAAAACGGTGTTTAAAAAATGGATACAATTTGACTTAAGATATTGCTAAGAAGCTTTATGAATACGGGCCAATTCCAAGGGCCGCTAAGATAGTCGGATAGGACTGATGATGAATGCCTATCACGCAATTAGCGTACTAAGAAATGTCTTACTTCTGCTTTTCCTATCCTTTTTTTCCTTCTCACTTTAAGTTAGTCGAGTATATTTTTCCGTTTATTAAATTCACGCGCAACCAACCGATGTCAATTGTGAAGGAAACGTGTACGATACAGATCTACAGATGGCGAAGCAATTTAACACCGCAGATGTGAAATGAGCGTTTTTTTTTTGTTTTTTTTTTTTTTGGTAGGCATGCTTGCTTCCCCAGAAATATTGTTTAAAAAATAGATATACATGTGGATTCCGAAGCTTTTTTGGGAATAAACATATTTCAGGATTGTTTGGTAAAACGTTATTCTGGACGTTATTACAAACAGTTAACAATTCGGCATATTTGACAACAGAACCATCTAACCCATTTACCCAGTTTCCTTTTAGCTGGGTTGGAGCTTATTTTATACTCTTTATCTTCGGCGGTTACTTTATAGAAGATATTTCATGAGTGACTGTTTGATATATATTGAATTTATTAAACGAGTTTGAGAACATAATATGATATGAGGCTGTACCGACACTCATATCAGTTTTATCCAACGAGTTTAATAAATTAATATTAAACAGATATATAACGTTGCCATACGATGACGTCGTGTGTTTTCTTGGTACGAATAAAAGTCGAACATGAAATGTGGCATTCAATGACCACAGTCAACCAAAAGCATGCAATAAAACAAACAACAATTACAAAGATTAATAAAAGGAAAGATGTGACATTAAAAACATAAAATGGTTGACTATAGGGCTACATCCTTGAAACGGTCAGTAGCAAAAATGGCCGTTGGGAGTTTAAACCAGGTTCTAGGGTGCTCTTACCCTTTTGTCATCCCAATAAAACGGGACAGTGTAAATAAAGATATCCCCGTCAGGTTATATTCTATAGGCTATAAACTATTGTATTGTGGTTTAATGCTGAATAAAATTATGTTATGTTATGTTATATTCTATAGCAAGAAATACAGCATTAATAGGCAATATAAGTATAACACATAAATAGTCATGTATATAAATGAATATTAAAAAAAAAGTCTAGAAAAGCCACAGAGTAAGTACTCAATGACTTGGCAGAGGCCAGAGTATCATGAAGAACCATTAAGGGTACGACGATACAATATTTAAGACAAACGTCAAACGCTACATCATAGGGTCTACAATCTGTCCGGTCATCGCACAATCAAAGGGGACAACAAAATGGCGAACTGTAAATGGGTCAACCACCAAACAATGCAGTACGTTGAAAAATGATAGGGTCATAACCTCTTTTGATAAAGTTTAATGAAGATTTCATGAAAGTGATTATGACCAAGGACTTAGAGGTTTGTAAATCACATCGCCATAGAATTCAAGTTGTGGTGGTTCTTGTCGTAGAAGAGTTCGTAAATGTTATGTTTTAAAAGGAGATCAGGGTTACGGTAATAAAATTCGGCAAAGGTTTTTCGAAGTTTACGGTAACGGTAGCCCTGATGGAGTAGCTTCTTAGTTATACACAGTTTACGAATATTAAAGTCCTCAACTCGCCTACAAGCTCTAGATAAACGAATAAGTTGAAAAACATAGACCCCATAAGAAGTAACTCTGCGAAAGTGTCGATAATTAACAATACCAAAATTAAAATTATCTCTCTTGTCATAGATTTTACGTATTATTTCTCCATTTTCAATAGAGAGATGTAAATAGAGAGATGTAAATCAAGAAAAAACGCGACCGTATCAGCAATATCATATTTGTTGAGTTGAAGTTCTTTGGGATAGATAGTATTAGCCATAGTAGAAAAGAAAGGATTGTCAATATTCAATATGTCATCCAGATACCGAGAGGTGTCATTAAACCCTTCAATTACATCTGCCCGTGTTTCTGCCAAAAATATTGAACAGGAAATCCGTTTCATAGCAATACAAAACCAAATCTGCGACAAGACGTGCACATTTCGTACCCATAGAGATGCCAACAATTTGTTTATAAACGGTAGTTCCATACCTGACGAAAATATTATCTAATAGGAAAATGAGTGCTTCGTAAACCTTTCGCAAGTCCACATATAATAATACTGTAATTGTCTAAACTGCCGTTAGTAGTTAGTAAAAAAAAAAACTTAGTATTGTTACAAGCCAAAAATGTAGTTTTTTCTCATGTGACAGTTTCTTGAAAGAGAGGAATGCTTTTGTCTTTGATAGGGTGTTGTGGTAATGTTGTATATAGTGTGGAAAGGTCATAACTATAGCGGAACTACCGCACCGATTTCCGTAAACCGGTATTTGACCGTTACGGAAATCGGCGAGACAATTCCTATGTACTCCGAGCTGAACAATTATTCGGCCTTTATTTGAATATTAGCGTCTCCGTGGCCGAGGGGTTAACGACGTTGTGTTGTAAACATTATCGCCTCTCACCTATGTGGGTTCGAATCCCACTTGAAGCTCGACTTGTGATGAGGAAGTGTCGATTCTTACGGATGGTCGGAGGTGTACCGTACTGGTTTTACCCAGGAAAAAGTGAGTGGTCTGCCTCCACAAAAAAACGAATGTCATATATAACCTTACATGTGTTGAAAATGACTTGAAACACCATACAAACAATACTGACAATCATTTGCATATTTATTTCGCTAATGTATAGTAATAACTATATACACTCCCACATCGCAAGTTATGTAAGAATGTGCGGGTACGATATAGTTATTAAGCTATTGTCAAACAAGACTTCTCAAAATACACACAAAGGACGTTTTATCGCAAATTCAAGTTCATGTACCACTTCAAATGTATCAAAACTGTTGGCATCCTCCTTTCCACGATTAAAGAACATGTTATAAAATATTGTACTCAGAAATCAATTTGTTTTGGTCTATCAAAACCTCCGGAGAGGTCCTTGATAAACTACAGTGTGAGCATTTCCATGCATCTACTCTGAGCGCCTACTATTTTTGCACGCGCTACACCACTCTATCACATAACCTGACCAAAGATCAATTGATCCAGCTTTCACAGAAGACTTTGCTAGAGAAGGAACTACTTTTTTTTCTTGTAATAATCTAAGGGCTTTCTTTACAAGTACCCCAGTGATATGTATAATATGTGGACTTGCGCTGATGTTTGTAGAGCGTTATCCTTACTTCTCAATAACATCTTTAAAAGTTACGGTAAAACAGTTTACCGCCAGGTGTTGATATTCCTTTGGGTACTAACTGTGCACCACATGTCGCAGATTTGTTTTTATACTGCTATGAACGAGATTTTATGTTGAGCGTGTCACCTGCTAGCCAGAGTGACATTATTGATGTATTTAATAATAGATATCGGTATCTAGAATGAATATGACCCTTTAGTATTGCAACACACTTCATATTTAGTGATCGACCACTATACAGTCAGTCACTACGCTTTATGTTTCCCTTGTGCGATGCCAGGACAACCTCTTGAGAGTCTATGATTGCATCAGCTGAAGTCCGGACAAAAGGATGTATATAGGTGCATGCACTTCCATCCCAGGTTGGTTTTCTCTTTGTCTGCAGCTGCTGTTGTTGATCAATACTATTCTGGATATATCCTGATGTGTTTCTAATTATGTATTTGTTATATAGATTTAAAACAACATTTAAAACAACATTTAAGTGTATTAATTGCTAATTATTCTGGGTGTGGATTTTATTGTTAAGGAATTTTCTTTTTTGACGGGATTGTTTTTATATATTCTGTCTTTGTTGGGCAAGACAGGAGATTAGCGAGGTTGTGTCGACAAAATAGATTTAAAACAACCTGTAGGTCTTATTGCCTACTAAGCCGGGGTTCCAATTTGACCCTGTCTTCACCACTCTGTATGTTATGTATTGTCCCTTTCGTTGGCTTAATATATGTGCTCATTTATTTCGGTTTGTGGTGCAGTGGTTTTGTAGAACTGTGCATCAAGGCCTATATTTTATCAACATAATTTGTAAACGTTTTTTGGACGATCACACGCCTTTTCACAGAGATGCTAAAAATATCGATATTTGATCTCTGACTTGACACCATGCTTTAAAACAGTTTTAACGGATCGGCGAATAACGTTTGTTATCGTGTGCGTTGTGACCGGCGATAACAAAATAAAATAAAATACAATAAAAGGTTCTAAAAATCGGGAAAATATTTGGTAAGTGCCGTTCTTTTCTGGTCGGTCAGAAAATGGTCAATATATTTTTGTTTGATTGTGGCCCAATAACACACGTTAATTATGCGCTGCAACTTTAAATTAAGTATGGAAGAGGTCATCTAAATATCAAAATACAATTATCAGCAATGAATCAAGAGCAAAGAATAGCAACGGGCGTAAGTTTATTGATATAGCAGGCTTTTTTAAACAATTACAAAGAAAATATTTGTTTTATAATACGGACTCCGCGGAGCAACACGTTCACGTATTACCATGCTTATCTTTTAAAAGGAGCATTAACCGGGCTGTAAAATAGTGCACACGTCATGCGAGTTATCTATCAATGTCTATATCCCAGTTTTAATAATGAACATTCCAATGTATTTCTTGTTAGTTGTAGTAAACATGTATATGGTACTGTACATTATTATACAATGCAAAAGTATAATAAATCTATGTTTTAATATTTACGTATTATATGATAAAGCTTGCTTATAATGTTGTTTTACTGTTATAACAGTATTTTGTACTGTTCTAAGCAGGAGGATAAACCTGGAGGAATTTGTGAGTGAGGGATAATGTTGAAAAAAATAATAACGCCAATACTAAGATACCTACACCCTAATGTTGATGCCAGAGTATATTGACAATATGTTTATAATTATAGAAACAGTTGCACGTGCTTTATAATGCAGTTGGAAACAGTTGCACGTGCTTTATAATACAGCTGTACGTGTTGTTGATTGTCCGAGGTATCTTAATGGTTTCAGAGGTTGAAATGGTTAAATGATTGACAACTGGCGTGATGTTAATTGACACGTTTTATTTCTTTTTTTTTCTTTTTTCTCTCTCTGTTTTTTTTTTTATCTAATTGTATTCTCTGTGGACAGTAGCACACGCACACATATTTGGCTGGTCAACTCATAATTTGGCCAAACACTGTGAGGTTGTGTGGAGGCAACACCCCTCTATTCCCCAATGTGTTGGCAAAATATTGTGGAATTGATACGCCCTACCAGAACCCCCAATGTTCCTCCCTCCTGTTCTTACGTCTATTTGTTACTTTAGGAGCCATGTCGAGCAATTGATATGGGTAATTCCAATTCTTTGTGAATACTCTATTGTTAAAGTGTCCATTAACGAGGAAGACATGTCTCAATTTTTTTTGTTTTGATAAAATATGAAAGAAATAAACGTACATACTATAGCGTTATTAGCCTTTAATTGCATTCCCCGGACACGATTTTTGGTTTAAAGCAAAACATGTTTTATCAATGATTGATTATTTATCGATATTGAAGTTATGTATATGTTAAGTATACGGTGTCCTGTTAGGGTCATGTTACCATCGCATCTTACCATCGACCATCGACCTAGTAAGATGCGATGGTCGATGGTAAGATGCGATGGTAAGATGCGATGGTCGATGGTAAGATGCGATGGTCGATGGTAAGATGCGGTGGTAAGATGCGACTGTCGATGGTAAGATGCAATGGTCGATGGCAAGATGCGATGGACCATCGACCATCGCATCTTACCATCGACCATCGCATCTCGCATCTTACCATCGACCATCGCATTTTACCATCGACCATCGCATCTTACCATCGCATCTTACCATCGACCATCGAATCTTACCATCGACTATCGACTATCAACTTATCAATTCTCATGCTGATCAAGATCTCACGATTACCGTTGAAAGATGTCGTCTGAAGATAAAGAAAGTACGGTGTCCTGCTAGGTCGATGGTAAGATGCGATGGTCGATGGGAAGATGCGATGGTAAGATGCGATGGTCGAAGGTAAGATGCGATGGTCGATGGTAAGATTCGATGGTAAGATGCGATGGTCGATGGTAAGATGCGATGGTGGATGATCCATCGCATCTTACCATCGAACATCGCATCTTACCATCGACCATCGCATCGTACCATCGACCTTCGCATCTTACCATCGACCATCGACTTATCAATTCTCATGCTGATCAAGATCTCACGATTACGTCGTCTGAAGATGAAGAAATTACGGTGTCCTGCTAGGTCGATGGTCGATGGTAAGATGTGATGGTCGATGGTAGGATGCGATGGTAAGATGCGATGGTCGACGGTAAGATGCGATGGTCGATGGTAAGATTCAATGGTAAGATGAGATGGTCGATGGTAAGATGCGATGGTCGCTTGTCCATCGCATCTTACCATCTACCATCGCATCTTACCATCGACCATCGCATCTTACCATCGCATCTTACCCTCGACCATCGCATCTTACCATCGCATCTTACTATCGACCATCGACCTAGCGACCATCGTATCTTACCTTCGACCATCGCATCTTACCATCGACCATCGACCTAGGTCGATGGTCGATGGTAAGATGCGATGGTAACATGGCCCTAACAGGACACCGTATAAGTATGTACATTTCCAGCGAAGCTACGGGCCTGACTTGTATATCTAATTTTAACTGCATGACGAGTCTACTTCTAACTTCACTCATGGTATCGCACGTTTCCGCGCATGCCCAGTCTTTTTTTGTAACGCGTGAATTGCCATGATATCAACAAGGTCAGTTTTGTATTACAGATTTTCTGAAAGGGGCTCTAAAGGATGCAATAAAATAAACAATTCAAATAAAATGCGACAAAACTGTTATAGGACATTCATTCGGTCGATACCGACTGGTATTCAGGCATGGGACACTAACACGGGACTTTGAGTAAGAAAACCTTGACTTCGTCTCGATTTTCTTAAATAAAGACCGATGTTAGTGTCCCATTTCTTGATACCAGTAAATATAGATCCTTTCTCATGTCATATAACTATAATATAACTATTTATAAAAACACATTGTTAAGTATTTCTAAATGCTTGTTGTGCGTGGTTACATGTTATCAAAAACATGATCTGCTAAACAGCTCCAACTATCCAATACAATGCGGACAAATATAGAATTGTATTGGGTAAATGTGATATTTATACTGATTGGACTGGTTTTCACAAGACACACCAAAAACATTATAAAACATTTGATTTACATGCGGGAGGTATACAGTAGTGGTTATACCTAAACAAAAATGGATGATCTGCCTCCACAATAAAACAAAATCGACCGTCATAAATATGTGGAAATGATGGAAAACAACCCGAACTGCCATTTAAAAAATTAATATTATGCTTAATCGTATTGACAATTTAATACTAGATTGGTATTCGTGTATATAAGTAAGTAAATAGTTTATTAGTGTGCATGCGAGTACAGATAAGCATATATCAATATTAGTTCACTCAGCCTGTGAAATTTTACCATTCAACATCAAACAAATTGCAACAGAAATGATTTACTGATTTTCTGATAGTGACATATATTGCGAAAAATCACAAAAAAGTCTAGAAAAATCTAGATAGGGGAAAAAGTTTTTTATAGCTCCTATATTTACGCTTTTCATAAAACAACACCAGATTTAGAGTTATTTGTAGCTGCTGCATTTTATTTAGAATAAGACATTTTAATGATATATTCCACTACTAAGACCTTAATTAATCATAACAATTACATCTTTGAACAATTACAAAATAAATGTATATTTTAACGCTGTTTGTTGAAAAGCGCATATTGAATTACCCCACCCACTGAAATCACAATAGAGAAATTGCATATCAAAGGTAATGCTATTTTATATGCATTTCTTGTTACAGTTTAAGACAAATACTCAAATTAAGATTGATGATGAAGTGTTGGGTTTATATATTGGCCTCTCATTCGCAACATCTCCTCACTGCTTCGCAGCATGGGATCCCGAGGAATGACGGGATTGGCCGAGCGTTCACGATTGATTGGCCTCTATATGGTAGCCGTCGGCATTGTCGGCAGCTATTAATAGCCCATTGCTAGCATCATTCCTTGATAATTATTTTTAGAAGAGTGAAAGGTAAATACTTAAGATTTATGGTAAAGCGCCGGGTGTTGGGGTGGGGGTGGGGTGTGTGAGTGGAGGGCGGATAATATATTGACCACTATTGTTATTGTTAACCTCATTCATAATGGTCATACCAACTTACGCTGCAACTGCGCACAATTATTAAGAATACCATAATAATAGTCATAATAGAGCTCAAAGGTTTTTTAGACAATTCCTTAAATATATATATAACTGTTCCTACACAAAACTATGATAACACCATGGGTAAATATCCTTATATAGTTAAGCATTTATACTATAGTAATTGATGTTGCAGCATACTTGTAAGTTATGCTACTTCTATGCCATAATTCGCAATGTTAATTACTAGTATATCAATAACTCATAGCTTTCACTATTGAAAGATAATGCCAAATCTAGTACAACATCGCAAAAAGCTTGAATACCCCTTACCGATTTATATATTATTTGCAACCCGTTATATGCTGATATAATGAGAGTCAAGCAATGGAGCTACTAGTATCATTTTTTCTAGTCATTGGTATGACCCGGCTGGGTATTGAACCCACGATATCCCGCATGCGAGGCGGATGATCTACCATTACGCCACCACTGTAGTTCTTAGCGCCAAACTGCAAGGTGAGGTGAAGTACTAATACTGCCTAATTACAAGTAGTTCGTATTAATGTTAAAGGCATAGATATACACAATTTACAGTTCTGATCGATGCAAGTTCTGATCGATGCAAGAGATCTATCAAGACACTACCACAACCTATCCTGGTCACCACTTATTATTAAAAGTGATATTTTTCAAGAATGAGTCATGTTACAAAAGCACTAGGAGAGGATGTTGACATTTAAAACCTCTTCACTTATGTTCTCATAGTAAACTTGTATTAATTTAGTTTATAATTTTGAGTAGAAAACATATTTAAGCCAGAAAATATTACCGCCAAATTTCGTGTTTATCTGATTTCCTTTCTGATTTTGAACTAATTTTACTTTTTTGGTATGCTAACTTTTTATCATCATTGATACATGCGTAGTAAGCAAGGTCATTCATAGAGCACAATGCAAAAGTGCACTAGTTCTTAAATGTGTTCGCGATATGAAATTGAAATGATACATTTGGCATATGTTTCAAAGTATTTGGCATATGTTTCAAAGTATTATTATATTCTATTGAGTTGATTGCGTAGGCTCCTAAGTTATAAGTCTTCCACAAACTATGTTAACTATTTGATTTTGCGTTTGTATTAGCATAGTCTGACTGTTACTGTTAGGCCGTATGCATATAAACAGAGAAGTGACTGCATTAACAACATACAATTAAAATTTTAAATAAGTACCCCGCCAGATAATGGCAAAAGTACACTACAAAACCGTTTATTAAAACTATCCACGTGTTCAGGTTATATACTCATGTATATGTACCGAATTAAACGTATTCGCGGGTTCCTAAAATACTCGTGATTGAATATGCGTAAAAATAATTATGAGTTGATAACTCTTAATTTGATGCTGCAGTTTTGGAGTTTGACCTGGCTGGTTAAAGCCGTTTACATTGTGTCGATAGAGTTTGGATTCTCAAAATGTGTAAGTCAGGATTCTCAAAATGTTTTAGTTATATACAGGTTTAGAAATGGTGTATGTTGTAAAATGTGCCACTTGAAGGGACTTTGACATGCCATAATCTGACCTAAAAGTATATTTCAAGGAGCAGGGGTCATATTCGTTATATTTTTCTAGCAACGAATGTACAAGTCAAGTATGTTACAAGGGACAGTATACATGTAAATGATCACAGTTATAATCTAAAATATGTCGTATTATGACTATCATTTTGTACTGACAACAGTTTGGGAGCAAAAATACTGTAATTTTGTATTGCAAATAAAAAAAACACACAAACAGTTTAGAAAAATGTATTATGTAACTTAATTACCATGAGTTGAGTTTTTCAATACGGGATTTCTAGCCTGAGTGAGAGTTCGCACAAACAAACGAGTGCGCTATATTTGGACGTATTGTCATGTGTATCATCACTCGGTATTGAAAAACTCATGGTAATAAAACTCTTTATACTTTCCTTATCTGTCTCCAAAGTTATTATCAAAGAAGCTTGGATCTCAGAGGTCATGTTTTGCTAACAAAGAATGCATAAAGTTTATGTAAGTCAAGTAATAAGAAGGATCCTTAATCAAGGTATTGTTTTTTATCAAGCACAGTCAGATATGTACAGATATACATATTTGTGTTTTTAAAGCTTCGTCAGTCATACTGCGACTACCTAATGCTTTTAACAATAATAGTTCTGTGCAGATACGTAAAGAAATAATATTTTAATGCCAAAGACTTGGGTATTTATAGTTGCCGACAATGCCGACGAGCATACATTAGTCAATGTTTCACCCCCAGTGCTTACTCGTCGACCTTATTATGAATGTTTACATAAAAATGTTCTATGAAACTGCCTATAACACAGAATTACATTGAAATGCAGATCCATTGTAATTAA
Source organism: Cyrtodaria siliqua (assembly GCA_037043455.1). NCBI lineage: Eukaryota > Metazoa > Mollusca > Bivalvia > Adapedonta > Hiatellidae > Cyrtodaria > Cyrtodaria siliqua. Next base: position 9,380 of record JAWPHD010023620.1, on the reverse strand, counting down.
GTAGGTGGGGTAATTCAATATGCGAATTTTAAGAAACAGTGCTAAAATAGGCATTTATATGCATAGTTCATTCACATTTTTCAATTTTTATTATTTAGCTATGTTTCAACATTCAACCGGAACGTCCTGATGATATGCGCTACTAGACATCATACTGATACAAGTCTACCTATGAAGTTTGTGTAAATCGGATGAAAAACTTAAGTGTGTGTGTGTGTATTTCTAAGGAGTATAGTCCCTCCACCTACGACAGGCGTCCTACCCGACGATTATAGGCACAATGTCTGGACTTTTAACTGTGTGTTGTTGTGTGATGTGATGATATATCTACTTGAAGCAGCGAACTCAATGGTTTCTTTATAGTGCTGCCACACTGGAATATCACGCCATAAAAGACATGATACCCCACCCCCAGTCTCATTATTCTGACACTGGTCAATCAGTATGAAAAACTTAAGAGTTGAGTGGACAAGCTTTAAAATCGAAACAAATCAAAGTCCCGTAACTCCGCCAAAAATCATTTAAACGGAACCTCCAGACAATATGCGCTACTAGACAGCACACTGATACGTCATGTGACGTTTCGTGAAATTCGGATGAAAACGTAGGAGGAGTTGAGCGGACAAGATTTACATTCGAAAAACTTCGAAGTCCCATAACTCCGCCAAAAATCATTCAACCGGAACCTCCCGACAATATGCGCTACTAGACATCATACTGATACTTCTCATTCTGATAATTCCTGTGAAGTTTCATAAAAATCGGATGAAAAACGTAGGAGGAGTTAAGCGGACAAGAAAACGGGACAGACGGACATACGGACGTACATACGGACATGACGGCAACTATATGCTCCCTCGAACATTTCGGGGAGCATAACAAGATTTTATGTATGCCACCATTCATACAAAAACGATACATTTGCAAAAAACAATTCAACTTTTGGAAATGTAGGCGAAGTAATTTGATACACACGTTTCGTCTGTGAGCATTGTTAGGGAAACCCTCCAAGTCATTATATTTGCACTGATGACATGGATAGAGAGTGTTGCTTGCCACTTCAAAATGGTTTTCCTAAAACTCTGTTTACAGGAAAAGGAACAGGTACCGAAAGTAGATACAATACAAGGTTTTTTATCCCATCTCTGCTGACAGAGCTTGGTGTTTAAATGTATATGCTACTGGTTAACGTTTTCTCACATATTCTCATGCTTGTTCCCCATTCTAAAAACAAATGTTCTAAAAAAATGAGCGATTTGTTGCTTTTTACAATGGAACTGACATTGCTGCTTTTATGCCTGATAAATTTGGCTAGCGCATCGCAGATAACAGATAATAATACCAGAACCATTTAGCACATGTCATGCATGGGCTGAATTGCAACATTCATCCCAGTTGTACGCCAAAACCTTTTTCATATATGAAATGCTGATCAGCTTACATGTGAATAGTAACCAGTGAACTCAATAAACCAATAAACACAACCATCCTTGACTGTCAATGTGAGTCCCTCAAGCCCATTTATGCAAAGAATACAATCAGGACCAATATTGGACAATCATCTATCATCTCTCCCATGTGCTTTGTAACTGAGCAATTATTATCTTTGATCAACCTTTGTGATGGAACGCAATCGAAATCCAGCAAGAACCCACACAAAGGTATGTTCGATCATTAATACCAGTACCCACATAATTGCGCATTTACTGGGCAAATCCCAACGTGATGTTGCATATGTAAGTATCACTTATCTCAGTTTCTTTTTGCAAATTGTCATCGTTGGACACTATATTCCGTGAAATTTATTCAAGGAAAAGTCACGTGATTCCCTACAATCTTTCTTACCACTAACCAGACACCCCATTCCCCCACCACCCCACACACTCCGCCTCTTACCAAGTTCTTTCTTTGGACCCTCTCTTTCTTACCACTAACCAGACACCCCACTCCCCCACCACCCCACACACTCCGTCTCTTACCAAGTTCTTTCTTTGGACCCTCCCTTGACACAATTTGACCGATTGTTCCGCAACCTCTACCTTACTTAAGAAGTACATGGAAAGTGTTTACACCCCGCTAAAGTCAATCCCTCGCCCCATTATACGCGTCTTAAGTGTAAGAAACATACAAAAAATTTAATATGATAAACAATGAAAAGAAATGTATTTTACAACATAATTAAATACAAATTAATACTGAAAAGAGGATCCCTTGGAAGCAACAAACACAAATAAGAGATAAAATTTTCCTTCACGACAGCCGTGCATATAGACTTTCCCAAGACCAGTACAGGGCGGTCGTGTAGACGCATAAAGCTTATCGGTTTTCCACGGGTTATTTCGCAATGTGCTGGTATATTTATACGTGGTTACCTGTATTTTCAATTCATTTGCCATCTACTATCAGACACTTTAATTTGTAACCAAAATTAATTTCAACGGACAGTTTTGACTCGGGATTGGTCGGTAAGTGTTTTACCTATGTCATTTATGATGTTACAGTAGCAAGTAAGCTAAGCACGTAGCTACACTTAGGCAGTATAGGCACATTTGAAATAATAATAATAATAATAATAATAATTAAATATGCAAAAAATACAATAAAATTGGTGTGGGTAAGGGGATAGGGATTAAGAATAAATATTAGTCACGATGAAAATCGTTATTTTGTTAGATTTTAGTAGAAATAGCACCTACAATTTGAAGACCATGAACACTTTAAAATAAATACGGGCGAATACGCTACCGACTATCTGGTGGGGTGGGGGTAGAGGAATGACCTCAACCTACACTAGAAATTTGACACCGTCTGTGCTCAATTAACGGGGCCTATACTCTCATTTTAGGCAATCTGTGACAATCTAACATTTTATGGTTTTATATTCTGTGCCGATCACAGAGCTATGATTCCTTAGCTTGGAAATATTGGTAGATTATGAGGTAAGATTATCTTGTCCCTGATTATCATCTCTTCGGCTTTGTATATACTTTGTTTTCCATATCTAATTAAACGAAAACTATTTGGTTGAAACTGTGTAGACTATACTTGATCCTTTTACCTAGAACTGGGTATTTTTTATACGTATGATCAGAAATTAAAACAATATCATCAGAATAAAGCATTTATTATTTCTTTTGCCTTCTTGTTTGTCTGTTTGCGTGTTTGTTTCTGTGTTTTGTGGGTGACTGTCCTCCTTGAATGCTACTTTCCCTGTCCGATCTTTTTATATTTCTTTTTAAATAGCATTGGCAATTTAAATACCACAATTTAGGTCTTAAACGGCACCGTGTTTCATGTCGAAATGTTGTATTCACCATATATTATGAATGAAATCGGGCGTAAATAAAATGCTATACGCAATATAGCGAGTATAAATAAACCCCGATAATAATACGTTAATACAATTTGATATAAATAAAGTAGGAGATGAGCCACAGCTTTGCTTTACTTCAGTGTTTACAATAAACCAATCAGTTAAAGTAATGTGCACATAATGCGATTCAAAATATCGATCCGGGAAGTTTGGACGATTTCATTTAGAATGCAAAGAACCTGGTGAATCGGGTGAATCAGGTAAAAGGGAGACATGACTGAATGTTGGCACTCTTGGAGAAGATTTCATATGCACAGTATTTCGTCCCAATCCTTTCTCCTATTGCAAACCGTTTTATAAGGTGTCGCATACTAAGTATTTTTTCTTGCAATTATGCCTCCCTTCGGTCGGTCGGTCGGTCGGTCATTCGGTCGGTCCCTTTTTTGGTTTACCTTTCTTTGTTGTTTATTTTTATTTAATATTTACGAAACTTGGCCACAATATTAACAGTCATCAATATATAGTAGATAAAAAAAAGTCGAACAGGAAATGTAGGATCAAGGACCACAGTCAACCAAATACACGCACAGAGACATACATTAATTACGAAGATGAATAAAAGGCGAGAAATGACATCACAAACATAAAATGGTTGACAATAGGGTCCAGTTTGATAACCAGCCTAATTGCTCTAGAAATCTAGTGTTATGACCTTTGAATTGGTAAAAAAACATAAACATAAATGGTTGTTACCGCACAAGAACTGAACTGTTTATTTTAAATCCAGTCTTCTTGACATTTGGTCACAACGTTTATGGTCACAATGTCTAAGTCAACTCTATTGCACTCCCCCCCCCCCCTCCCCCCTCCCACACACACACACACACACACCACGAAACAAGAGAGTAATGTTCTTTAAAATTGATGAAAAAAATATGGCGGTTTCTGCACAATAACTTCAGTATTCATAATTGAGTCTTCAAGAAACTTGGTCACAGTGGTTATAGTCACAATATCTAGGTCATGTTTGATAACCAGCCTGATTGACTTAGAACGTGATAGCCCTTGAATTGGTGAAAGAAAATATCGGTTTCTGCACGATCACTTAGGTATTTATATTCCAATCTTCGTGAAACTTGATCAAAATGTCTAGGTCAAGTTCCATAACCAACCTGAGTGTTCCAGAAACACCTGAGTTATGGCTTTTGAATTGCTATAAGAAATGGCGGTCGAGGTTGGCATTTATTTTTTACAACATATTACCCTGTTACACGTACAACATTACGTTTAAGGTAAAACAAACAATTAAATAACACTGTTAATATAAATTACCCTGTCTTGAACAAAAATGAAGCACAAATGGAAATGACAGCAACTGATATTATATTGCTATATGACATTTTTCTAACAAACTAACTGTATCAATAAACGTGTTCTACATTTCAGGCGAAACCCTAGACCTCCAACTGCAAGGCATCGTTCTAGTTAATATTACTACTCTATTCATAGACGATGGGCGAGAATGAAACGCCGGTTAGATGTACTTTTTGTACTATAAATGAACGAGTAATCAGTTGCTATTCTATTCAACGCGGAAATCATATTTACATGAGCGGAAACAAATCTATGCTAAACATAGGCAACCGACAAGTGGCAGTGTATAATCACCATGCAATTGTTAAAGAAGTAAAACTCTGTAACGATGCATCTGCAGTATTGACGTTGATCCATTTCTTTTCTACACAGTATGACACAAACATTCAGATTCGGGAAACAACGGAACTCATAAACCTCCTTCGCCACGAGATATACGTCGTGAGATACAGACATAACACTCGTTCGGTTGATGAAATCATTAGCCGTGCTGAGACATTAATAAGAGATAACGCCGCGTATTCACTTTCATCGTACAACTGCGAACATATTTGTCATTGGTGCTGCGTTGGGATTTCAATGAGCGTTCAAGTTCACAATGTCAAGGAGGCACTAAAGGACATAGCAGCTAGTATGGGAAAATTAAGTGTGAACAAGGTGAAGGTTCCTAAGCTGGTAGCGAAGTTGTTTGCAAAGTTAATAGACGAATTTTTAAGCAGCTCGAAGGTCGTTTTGAAGTGGCCATGGGTCGTGTTAGCGGTAGAGGCCATCATACAGCTGATATATTTAATACATACTCTTTGTCAATTAAACAAGGATTTAAGCCAAGGCACTATTTGTTCAAATTGTCATAGACATCAGGAGAGTAATTTATGGTGTAGAATTTTCCTCTTTGGTCTGAGGCATTGTGGTCTGCTTTATGCTTTTGTTACAAATGGTAACACTGCTTTAATTAGTGTTCTTTCACTCGTGGTGCCTATAATCAAAGCAATATTTTCCTCCCCCTGTCAAGGAGAACAGATAGAGCTAAATACAATGGAAAATATATGTATTGGCGATGTTATTTCGTTTGATCACTGGAAAATGTCACATGATGGAATTGTTTCGGCTGTGCACGTTTATTCTGAAACCGAAAATAAGAAGGGAGAAGTTAAAGTCATCCATTACTCCCATCCGCTTTTCGGAAGAGGAATAGTAGTTGAAGAAAACAGAGAAATAGATCTTACCAAGGATTTGATCAAATGGCATGACTACTCCCGATTTAAAGTATATGCACCAGAGATTGTAGTACGACGGGCGAGGCAAAGAATTGGAGAAAGCAAGTTTAGATTTTGTTCCAATCGATCGAGTCACTTTTGCCACTGGGCAAAAGTAGACGAAGACATTGACGACGAACAATCAATATCTTTTGTTCAGGAACCAGTTCTGAAGTTTGAGTGGGAGATAGGCTTAAGCTTGAAAAACAGCTTATCTAGACTTCCAGAAATTAATGTGGATCATCGCATAGGCAGAAACCATGCTACGAAGACATTACAAATCGTTATCGCTCGCATAAGAGAAGATGTGAAAGAAGGGTACATCCTTGAGTTCAAGTACAGATGCTTACCACACAAAGCCGTGATCACTTCGGTAGACTATAGTCCTGATTCTCCGTCGAGATTGGATGTAACCGTTGTGCATTATGGTAAAGAAAAGGTCGTAACAGAAGAATTGTTTCCGTTTGATCTTAATCATGACGACATATGGGTATACAAATACCATCCACTATATCGCTTCAACAAACAAGATGTGATCAGAAGGGCAAGGGCCAAAATTGGAGAAAACAAATACAATTTGTTAACCAAAAGGTCATCGCATTTAGCTGAACAAATCTGTGTGAAACATATAGACACTCGCGTCAACAACATAAATAATATACACCCCGGCGACGCAATAACATTTTATTATTGGACTTTGAAACATGATGCCATTGTCACTACAGTTAGGAAGGATGAATCCCAACCAAACAACAAAGCAGAAGTGACCATTATCCACTACGCACTTGAGCATATGCTTGCGACGCGTACAGTCAGAGAAGAGGCGATTCCTATGGATTTAAGCCGGGATTATGTTTACGTGAAAGGTTTCGACGGCTACATTACTTATCCACCAGATATGTCTGTAAAACGAGCACAGACCAGGATTGGAGAGCAAAGATTTTCACCGCTCGGAAATGCCTCCTGGGATCTTGTTCACTGGGCGAAAGTCGTACAAAATCCCGCGATTACGATAGATCCAAACAGTGCTGCAGGAAAATCGTTACTGGTTCCAATAACCGGGAAGCAGTATGGCCAATTTCAAAGAGTTCAAGTGCATGCATGGTCTGATCTTATTCCAGGAGTTATTGTGGACTTTAAATATTACATGAATTGGCACCAAGGTATACTGACGATGAAAGATGAGGCGTCAAAGATAATCAAAGTTGTTCACTATGGGACGAATCACATCTTCGCCACAAGGACCATCATGGAAGAGACACTGAATGTAGATCTAAAGCACGATCGTCTTTGGATATATCGCTGTCACCCTCGCAGATGTAACACCGCAAATGATGTTATACGTAACGCTCGATTAAGGATTGGGGAACAGAAATGGAAGGAAGGCAACGAATCTTGGGATTTCTGCAAAGCGTGTATGCTGAACAAAGACCGAGAGGTATAACCAGAAACTGATTAAGCGTGTTGTAAAGAAACATCCAAATTGACGTCAAAGTTAGAAATTGTGTGATGAACAATTATAAGGTTTACACCACGAGATTCCTAGGTCTTCTTTTAAAGGCCTGTATTGTTAATAAGGTCGATCAGTGTTTAAGAAGTATGTGTTGTTCAGTATGTGCTCATAGGAATCTTCACGAATTTATTAAGATATATCATTATATTTTTGTAAGATGTGTGGCGGGATAGTCCTCCCCGACCCAGCACACACCTATTTACGTTGAAAATAAACGGGTCACACCAAGTGGTGACTGAAAAAAAAAATCAAAACGATATTAAAATGCTCGCCTTGATAACAACTTAAAAATTGCCGTGTGTCCCTTTAATATTCATAATACTATCTATGTGTCATTCAGATGTAAAATAATATTGTTATTGTATCTGCTTTGCTTATAATGTTATGTGTATTTCAGAAACCAATTATTACTAACAGGGACGTAGCGTGGCCATTTCCCAACGTACTCACGCGGGCGGGGTGGGAGGGGTAGCCCTATCTATACCCATTATCCCTTAATTTTTAAATCATTTTTGAGGTTTTTAGACATTCTTTTTTTTTTTTTTCGATTTTCACAGTTACTCACGCGAGTATTTGCGTATGCCATGCTACGCCTCGGACTGCTATTGCTATAAAAATGCAAGGATTTATTTTTAATAGCTTTATTAACACTTTCACTGCCACAGTCGAAAATTCGACAAGTGTAGGCCCATATCAACATGTGTACTATGTGCAGGCTGGTCAGGGTTTACAGTGTTCGCCACTCAGTAAGAATGTTTTCCATAACACGTTATATATAACATATTACCGGAAGGTTTGAATTCAAATTTTAGCAGATGATCTTTGAAAAATGGCGGCAAAAGGGTTAAGTTAGAGGTTTGGAATTATACAGATAGCCGATAAAACCTAAAATAGAAATAGATATTGATTGACAAATGCAAACTTGCACATCCACGTGGACTAATACTGATTTTTCCTGCCAAGTGGTTGTAGGTCTTGCGATCACAGCAGGAGGGAATTGTGAACAGATTCCTTTGTTTTTAACAACTGTCTTCGTTTGAATTGTCTAATAAAAGTAAATCATTAAAGGGGCAATGTCCGTAACTTTTAGCTTATATAACAAACACTAATTATGTTCGCACACATTACACATTAAACATTATTGAATATTTACTTATTAAAAGCAAGATTGTTTGACGGAATTCAATCGCGGTACAAAAAAGAAAGGAAAAACCGCTTCGGGCGTTTGAACTCGTAGCCCAAAATAAAAATACACTCGCGGCAAAATAATGAGCGTGAGCGTGAAGTTGTCGACATCGCTCCCGACTGAGCAAAGCGGGCTATACATATTACGTAATACATACTGTGGTGACAACCTAATGCGCTAATGGAAGTCACGTGATCGCGGAAATTTTATAAAAAATGACCAAAAAAAGTATTTGTTGCTTATATTGTTAATGCAATTCTGGTTTTCAGATGGGTTAATCTCGTTTGGACAGAACATACTGTATTAGATAAGGGGCACGTCTTGCAGTTACTACAAAATTACTCGTATTAATGATAGCGCTCTTTCAATTCACTGCAAAGATGAAACAATTAATAGCAGTTTCGTAGAAAACAATTAAAGAACTATGTATTTCTCTGACAACACTCAAATGGCAATGTTCTGAAATTAAGTACTTGCTATAATCAATAAACATAGCAATAAGTTTCATAAGTACAGTTTGTCAATATACATCTCTATCAAGTCAGAAACATACTCGTACAACTACGTATTTACCTGCTAGTAAAAGTATTTTATTTTTGAAATGTCGGTTTTTCAGTGTCGATGTTTGTGTGCTTAAGTTGTACATCTCTACAAAGTCATAAACATGTACAGAAATTTACATGCTAGGAAAATATGGTTTTATTTTTTAATTCTCTCTTTGTCAGTGTCGATAGTTTT
>JAWPHD010023619.1:0-21637 GCA_037043455.1 Cyrtodaria siliqua | reverse complement strand
TTATGAAGCCTGCGTATCACAAGTAACAGCTAAAAGACTAAATTAAAAAGCAGACAAAATTATCCTATAAGTGGTTAAACAATACCCAGAGCCTTTTATCGGCCGGAGTAGTGGAACCACCGAATCAAAAATTAAGTAAGAAAACAAAAGAAATTGAAAATGTACCACCCATAACTAAATATAAGTATCGGGCTCAGCGATCTCCAAATAGTTGACGTTTGCGTGACCGTCATGTTTGTAAATAAACGTACAACGTCAATTGTTGATGCACCTGTTACCATTTTTGACGTCACATGCTGCTTCTCAAAAGTTAAAAGTTAAGAAATTATTATGAAATAAATTTAGAAATAAGTGTTTTTGAAAGTTCGTTGAATCTCTCAAAATCTCGCCAAAATCGCCCAAAAAGGAAAGGGCGATTTTAAACGTCGTAGTTTCCCCAGGCCCTGTTCTGGATCCGTGTAGGCATGGCGTAACGATGAAATCAGAAGCGGGCCGGCTGGTGACCGAGGCTACCATGTAATGTATTAAACAGCTCTTACAAAACAGTACAAGATTAAGAACTTCGCTTGTGGAGATTTAATAAATTAGCGACTATGTTACCGTCTCGCAAACGAAATCGTTAGACAAGCCTTAAAATAAATATGAACAGTGTACACACTTAACATAAAACAAATATAAGGTAATCTATTTCATTTAAATCACCTATATGAATAGATGCATGCGAAACATTGTTAAACTGATCTCTCCATGAGTTGATAAGACATAAACTCATTTAAACGTAATTCAGTTGTATAGATAAACACACTATTAATGAAAGAGGAGGGAAACTAAAGTTAATTGCTTAAGGTATCTTCAAAAGGACTAGTCTCAAAACAAAAACAAGTACGGGTGAAATTTAATGCGCATGTCAAAACGGTTACCTGGTGGAATAGGGTTCCATTAGGGAATTAACAGCTGAGCTTTTCAAGACCGGTTTTGAAGAAATATTGACGAAACATGATCCTATATTTATTGAATCAAGAAGAATTCTCACATCTGCTTCCTGAACGACGTGAATGATATATATAAGGATAATTGACAGATTTCTAAATGTGTAATTCGTTTAGCGCCAGGACACATATGTGAAATTTTAGAAAAAAGGTAAGGCGCAGGGTTGGATAGACGTATATTTTCTGAGAGTTATTGCATACGCACTAAAATGTATTACCTTCCTTGAATTTCTATCATAATCTGCTGTGTCGTTCTTTTAAATTACTGAGCGCCAGTGGGTTGATATTGTCTGGAACACGTTTGGCTCTTAACCAGTCAAGAAGAACATTGGTGCTACGAAATAATATTAAACTAAATTCAATATACAACAAAAACTTGCCGAGTTCCTCAGTTAAAGCTAAATCGTTTAGCAGATTTGTAACAGATTACAATGGTCTTAGTTAGTGTGTAGATGCATATTGAATATGTAACTTGAATCACGTTATTATGGTTTCATTCGTATCTAGGCTGGGTTTATACCTAGTTCGTTCTGCAGGTATTTATGCAAACTAGGCATGACGAATATTAAACTTAACACTACACTAGTAAGAAAATGTTTCATCAAAGGTGGTATTACGGGTATATCTTTGACCATCTATTCACTATAACATTTGTTCGAAGCTATATAGATCAGTAGGTGTTATTTATTATACTTAGGATTGGTCCTTTTGGATCTTCGCGAACGAATAATGTAGTGTGTCTTTAAAGAAGAAATCCCGTGTAAGATTTGATACATTACGTCTTATGAATAAATTAATTGTGTCATAGCTATAGCTAAGTCATATGGCGACTTTTCCAGCTTCTATTGGACACTTTTCGTGCACGGGCGGTGCACTTGGGTAAAAACACCGACTTTCCTCAAACCAGCTGGATACAGATTTCTAGGCCCTAATGAAGGATCGAACCAACAGCGGTGACGGGCAATGAGCTTATAAGTTACACTTGCCCTCATGAATACATGAAACCGAGTATCTTGTTTGTATTCGATGCTTGCAAGAGGGAGCTCCTATTAAGTATGCATTGTTTTCATAAATGATTTTAATAACGAAAAAAGGCTAGTAATTGTGACCATATTTTTTTAAAGCAACAAACACAAACAGGATGAGAGAAGATGGTAGCAGATTTGGTTTAATTGAGTCTGTTCAATGAGAGATAATATGAGGTGTAGCACCTCACACGCCCTCTAGCTCCGACTGTAGCAGTATTCTTCTTTAGCGTTTGATATGCAAATATCATTGCAATCTTAAAAATCACTTATACATTAATAAAAGTTGACCCAAAACAATAACAGGGACATCGTTAATTGTTCGGTATTTGAGATCGTTCTTCCATTTTCCAAAAAGACTCATTCCAAGAAATATTTTGCCATACAAATTCAATTAACCAACTTGACATGAAAGTTTACGTTTTTCAGTTTTAAAATGTTTTTCTTGACGAAAATAAACTGCCAAAATAACGGCAAAATTACAGGGTGACTGCAAAACAGTTTTATCACAACCCTATCCAGGTTCAGGTCATATAATAATGTAAATATGCTTCGTCGTCAATTAGGTTTAGAAACGGTGTACACGTAGTTGTAAAATGTGCCTGTTGATAGCGGACAGGCACTTCACAAAAAATAAGGATTTAGTAAACGGGACTTACTTGTTTGGTCCAATTTTTAGAAACAAAAATATGTCATAACAGTATCTTGTAAAATTTATGTTTGACAAATGTGGTCACTAACATATTTTTAGGTAATTATGAAAATAAAAAAAATGCCCCTTGATTCATTTTTTTTGTAGGATTTGACAATTGATTTTGTAAACCGGTGCAACATGTTATCTTGTTTTCTTTATTTTATATATAGTTACACTACGTTTGCGTTCACTCTTCGAAACTACTTTTATTATGACAGGCTGATGTTCAAATTATGAGTACACAATGAGAATAAGTACCTCCCGCAGAGAACTTTGTACATCTCGAAAGAATAAGAATCATTTACATTTTGTTTACTATTTTAGGACACGAATCAAAGTATTTTTTACAATAGTTGGAACAATTCTTGATGAATCACTGAACAAAATTGGTCTACGAGCGTACCGTCAGTTCTACGACTCCACCCAGCCGTACGACATGGAGGATATGCTACGAAAAGCCAGTCATAGATCAAGAGGTAACGTCAATTTGCACTAGTAATGCCATCAGACTGTTATACTTATATTGCCTATTAATGCTGCATTGTTTTGAGGGAATATAACCTGGCGGGGATATCTTTGTTTACACTGTCCCGTTTTATTGGGATGACACTAGTGTAAAAAGAGTGAGGTTTGATGCACAATATAACCTGGTTTAAGCCTCCATAAGCTCCTTTTGCCACGGACCGTTTCAAGGCGGTAGCCGTAGTGTCAACCCTTTTTTATGTTTGTGAAGTCATATCTTGCCTTTTATTCATATTTTTACTTGTTGGTTGTTTCTGTGAGTGTTTTCGGTTGACTGTGGTTCTTCAATGTTACTGTCCCTGTTCGACTTTTATGTCTACTTTAATTTCTATGAGGCTTTGACAGACATTCACTTTCGATTGATTGAACGCTCAACACTTGTTTTGAATACTCTCGTTCTTCTATGGATACCAATTGGGCATATAAAGTCGCGCAATATTAGTACGCGGAAGTACTGGTGCATATATAAAAAAACCTACAAATAATGCTTACATTTTATAAATAATACATTTTAAACATTTGGATGGACGTTTGTTCGTATGGCATTTCAATTGTTTGTTTACAAATCATGCATAAGCTAATGTTTACTACGTTTACTATTCATAAACACTAACCAAACGTGTGTTTCAGTAATCCTTATTGCCGTTACTGGCAATGACTTAAGGAAGATCCTACTATTGGCTCAGCATCTCGGGATGACATATGGAGAATATGTGTTTCTCTCATCTCATGTTGACGACGGCTCTTATTCCTGGAAAAGGGGAGATAACCTAGATGCTGTAAGTTAAAGAACCATTTATCTGTTGTTGTTTTCTACAGAATAAAGCTAAACTGGTAGACTAAGTACAATATTGAAATGGTAGTACAGTATACTATTAGCCTTTTCCAAGTTTTTAAGATCCTTTTTAAATAGAACCTGTCTGAGAGCATATCGACATTCACTTTAAAGAACCTGTATTTATTAAACAAATGCAATGCTTTATTTAAATCTGCTTGCATATAATTAATTATCGATTTCATCTTCGATCTTAACGTCGATTTTAAAGATAAATTGAACATATTACTATATAAGTAATATGCAAACACAGTTAACAAAACAAAAAAAAAATTTTTCAATGCATTCGGCAAATTCCTCCATTCTCGCTGTAGAATAACTAAAGGGACCTACAGTGTTTAAAATAAATCAAGATCGTCATGTGTCTATTAGTGAATCACGGATGAAGTAGCTTTACGTCAACGACCATTCAACGTATCTGTGAATAAAACTACGGATATAAAATTACACCTATAAGCAACCCAAGAACTTTACATTGGAATTGACCATGATACGTTTTAATACCAAAGTTCATAGTTATTGCACGAATACATTTAAAAAAAAAAAAGTATTTATTTATTTAAATAACTGGAAGTCAGTGCACTGTTTTCTCAACGATTTTAAGCAAACTTTAATTCTGGGAAATGTGCACATATCGGCAATGAGACAGCTGTTAACCTGTAATCAAAAAAACTTTTGAAATACATTGCTTCAAACTAGGCAGCGTAAGAATGTATATAATTTGTTTTTTATTTAGAAACATTGAGTTGCTTTCTCATTGTTAGCAAATAATTAGCGACTATAAATATTGCACAAAGACCTACACATTGTTAGCCAAGAAAAAAAAAGAAAACATTATAGCGCGTAGTATATTTAGCCTGCTTCTGTGAATAAAGTCATAATTAAAATTGTGTGTTTGTCCGAACGCGATCGGTCCAAAACGATCGTCCCGTCTCCAATCATGTTTCCCATTGACTTTTTTTCACCACAATATATTTTCCCATTGATTTATTTATTTAAAAAATAGACAGCCTTCGTCTTCAGCTTTATTAATTGATTTAGATAGAAATGTATATACAAAGTTAAGATTTTTAAAATTGCAATACAGTCTGAGCGTTTCTCCACATATAATATTTAATGTTTGTACTTGTATCTTATAGATCCTACGTTAAAGAAAGTTCGTTATTATGAATTTAATTCTCTCAAATAATAAATAATTATATTCTAAATTCATTGTATCAGTATTGATCTGGCGTCTTTCTTTGGTGAATGTTTGTATAGGTACCTGAGGTTATAATCATGTAATGTGAATCCTCTATCGTATCGATATGCGCTATGATTGTCGTTATTTGACGGAAAAGCCCGAAGATATCCGACGCGTTCAAGAGTAAAGCCTTAGAATCACCCGGTTCCGAAATCAATCTTTTTAGGTTTAATAGGTGGCCGAGTGGGCTAACGCGTCTGCCATTGGGCGATTCGCTGTGTCGATGTTGGTGTCTAGGGCTGCGGGTTCGAATCCGTTGATATGTGGTTGGTATGTGTTTGTTGAGACAGAATTAAAGAAAGTAGATGCAAAACAACGGGATAAATTGTTACAGTACAACAGCGCTAAAAAAAACACCAAGAGAATCCCCCTAGTCCTGACGTTCTCTAGAGCATTACCAAATATAGGTCGAATTCTTCGAAAACACCTACGCTTCATACTTCCAACACAATGAAAGCTATCTTCCCGGAACCAACAATAATAGCGTTTCGAAGGGACAGTAATTTGCAAGACATACTGGTACACAAGAAGCACAATAGGCAGTTCTTTAAGGAGTCCAACACGTGCCGTCTATGTGGAGCGAAGCGATGTTGCATATGCCCGTACATCATGGAGTCTGACACGTTCACCGATGTAAACTGGAATACATACAAAGTGAGGAACTTGATCACCTGCAAATCAACCAATGTAGTTTATGCAGTGTACTGTAGGTGTTGCCAGGGATACATCTATGTGGGAGAGACGGGCGATACCCTGTATCAGAGACATTTGCTGAACCTATCACGAATACGGACACAGTACAACGATCCGGTGGCAGCACACTTTTACTCAGATGGACACAGTGTCAGTGATTTTAGAGTGATGGGTTTGGAGAAACTGAATGGGGACGAGCAATACCGGAAAACCATTGAGCAGTTATGGAAGAGTAAGCTGTGAACATACCAGCCATATGGCGTCAATCTGAAGGAATAGCGCGCCATTACACTCGACGTTATGACGCGCCCACTACGACGTCACGTCCGTTTTACTTGTACAAATTGAGAAGTAAATTAGCCCTGATGAAGGACGTAAGTCCGAAAGCTTGGCGGAGTTAAACAATTTAACATAGAGTCTTTATTTATATATATATATATATATATATATATATATATACTCATCCGATTATATACTTCATGTTCCGATTAGAAATATCATGTTCCGATTATATATATCATGTCCGATTATATACAGCATGTTCCGATCAGATGCAGCATGTTCCGAATATAAACAGCATGTTCCGAATATAAACATGTGAAACCAAGTTTCATATATGATAAATAATAACGAAATTTCCTAGCGGAAATCTGTCAAGAGATATATGTTTCACAAGTCATGGTATTAATCACAGCATTAACATTATCATCATCATTAAATACATCAAGATCATCAACCTACTCATTATCCATTTCATCTATGAGCGAGTACTTTAAGTAGCAAGTCACAAAACACTTTCAAGTAGTGTTTATGTAGATCCGGTATTATTCGCTAGGGTTTTATGTTCGCTAATATTCGCGAATTCACTATCCCGCGATTTCAAGAACTCGCAGATAATAAACTCGAAAATGTATCCAAAAACTCAACCATCCATATTAGGTTGATTTAATTATTGTTAGTATGTTATTGTTATTATTACTGTTCATGCATTTCTTGTTCTTGTATTTCAGAAAGCCAAACAGGCGTATGAGAGCCTGCTTTTTTCCACGCCGCGCCGCCCTGATACGGATGACTTTCTGGCCTTTGAAGACGAAGTCAAACTAAGAGCTAAGCGAGACTATAACTATACGTACGGCGACGCCGAGGTCATTACACGTTGTTTACACACTCACATGTTAAATGTTTGATCAAGACTTGATTCAGCTATATACATGTTTTTAATTCTGGTGTTATTAATACACCAAGTGACATCAGTGATCATTTTGGTACATACATACATGTCAAATTTAGTTATAATATTAAAGCGACATATACTAGGCGTGTGTGGCTCTACAAAAAAGCTGACTTTGGTAAATTGAACATGCTCATTCGGGAAACCGACTGGTCTTTTCTTTATAACGGTTCTGTAATAATAAATTCTTTATTTCTTTATTTCATGAAGGTACAACTCATTAAGATTATACAAACAATTGCACAACACTTATCTTCCATGAGGCCTTCTGATAACAACAGCAACTTATAAACAATAGCAAGTGAATACATGCACGTAACATTAATAATATGTTTCAAGCTGGCATTCAAAACAAGTATTCACTATTAACACAACTTAATTTGAGCAGAACACCTGTTATCTTGAAATAGAAATAATTTATAATTGTGTTTGAAAGCATAAATAGAAACAGAAGTCCGGATATTTTCTGGGATTGAATTCCAAGTCCGCATGGCAACATAGGTAAAAGATTGTTTTAAATATTCGGATTTAGGTCTAGGATGCTTAATGTCATGTTTAATGCATGATCTTAAATTATATCTGCTATTTTCAGAAAATGTTATTAATTGGTGTAAGATTATGAATTGCTTTATAAACTAAAACACCTACTTGAAATTTACATCTTGTTTCAAATGACATCCAATTTAACTCATTGAAATGATTTGCAGAAGGTGTATGTAAAGGTTTTATCAAAATCCAGCGTGCGATGCTTTTTTGTAAAGTAACAACCTTTGTAAAATTTAATTTAGTACAATTACTCCAGAGGATAGATCCATAATCAAATATTGGAACTAAATATGCATTATAGAATAGCTTTTTCATATCAAGTGTCAAATATTTAGATATTCGTCTTAAAAGAGTGAATTTACTCGATATATGATGTAAACGACGCTTGTCGAAACTTTACTGCTAAATTTGTAGAATTAATCAAAATGTGTGTCCCTTTTAAAACTGTAACCATTCGCCCAAATGACAAACCCTGGTACGACTCTGAAATCCGCCGTGCTTCAAGACAACGCGATAGACAAAAGCGTAATGCGTCAAAACATAACACTCCCTTACAGTGGACTATATATAAACGACTCAGGAATAAAGTAAATAATCTTAAGAAACATGCAAAAGAAAAATTCTATAACAATATCTAAGAAGTTATAACCGAAGCAAATGTTACTAACCAACGGCAATATTGGAAACTTTTAAAGTACTTTATCAAAACTAACAAACACTCGGAAACCATACCACGTTTAAAAATCCAACTACCAAATGGTGAAGTCAGTTATCATATCTCAGATCAAGAAAAGGCGGACTGCCTAAATTAATATTTTGTATCTATATCTTCAGTTGATGATACACACGCTATGTTACCAAACTTTACACTTAAAACATATGCAAAATTAGAAACTATAATAATTACAGAATCCGAAATAATCGATATTATAAAAATATTAAATGTTAACAAAGCAAGCGGAGACGACGACATAAGTCACAATATGCTAAAAGAATCAATGTATACTGTTGCAAAACCGTTATGCATAGTTTTTAATAGATCATTACATGACTGCATATTTCCAGATATTTGGAAAACCGCTGTGGTTATGGCGTTTTTTAAAAAAAGCGACGCTAGCATCCCTAGCAATTATAGACCGATATCGCTACTTAGCTGTGTAGGAAAGGTCATGGAAAGGATAGTTTTCAAACACATGTATAACTTTTTCCATATTCACAATCTCATTTATAAATACCAATCCGGCTTTCTCCCAGGTCACTCTACAGCCTACCAACTTATGGACATGTACCACCAAATATGCCAAGCTTTCGATGCCAAACAGTTTACGTGTATAGTTTTTAATGATATTTTAAAGGCCTTTGATTGTATATGGCATCAGGGCCTCATATTTAAGATAAAACAACACGGCATTGACGGTAAACTCTTAAGTTGGTTATCAAATTACCTATCTGGCCGTTTTCAAAGGGTTCGGGTCGGGACATCCACATCTGAAACAAAAATGTTGAAAGCCGGGGTGCCACAAGGATCAGTCCTGGGTCCTCTGCTTTTTCTAATTTATATAAATGATATTGCCGAAAACATGTTAAGTATAACGCGTCTTTTCGCAGACGACAGTTCTCTTTCAATGTCCACATCTAGTATAGACGATATAGAAGGTATTTTAAACCACGATTTATGTATTATATCAGATTGGTCGAAACGGTGGCTTGTTCAATTTAATCCAAATAAAACTGAAGTGCTATTTTTATCTCTGACACGCACGGACCGCCGTCCACAGCTACGTTTAAATGACGTTCAGCTTACATTTGTAGAAAACCATAAACATTTGGGAATAATATTGAGTTCAGATGGTAAATGGCATGAACACATTAATAGTATAATAGCTTCTGCGTCAAAAGTTTTAGGCCTTATGCGACTTTTAAAATTCAAATTGAATCGTAAAACACTTAATCAGATTTACCTTTCATACATGCGTCCCATCTTAGAATACGCATCTATTGTGTGGGATGGGTGTTCTGTCTATGATCGAGAAAAGCTTGAAAAACTCCAATATGAGGCCGCACGGATTGTTACTGGATTAACAAGATCAGTAACAATACAAAAATTATTATCTGAAATCGGATGGCTCTCATTATCCGACAGACGTAAATCACAAACACTTGCCATTGTTTATAAAGTCAATAACGGCATAATGCCTCCTTATGTTACTAACCTTTTCCCTCCATTTGTCCAGGAAAATAACCCTTATAACCTAAGCAACAATAACAAGTATGAGACAATGGCAAGAAGAACGGAAATTTTTTCCAGATCATTTGTACCATCATCCATTACTCTGTGGAATAACTTACCAATCGAAATTAGAAACTCCGAATCTCTTGCTATCTTTAAACGCAAACTTAAAAGCTTAATATATGTTAGCCCTACAGTTCCTAGTTTCTTCTTACATGGTTCGCGACCACTTGCCGTTATACACGCGAGAATTCGTAATGCATGTAGCAATCTTAATAACGATCTTTATACAAATCATTTACGACCATCATCAAGTTGCGAATGCGGACATGTAATAGAAGATGCAGAACATTTTATGTTTAATTGTAATAGATTTCACATACAACGACTTACTCTATTCCAATCCACTCGACGTTTTCATCCGCTAAGTGCAAACACTTTGCTTTTCGGTCAAGAACAACTCTCAGATGAAGAAAATACATTAATGTTTAATGCTTTCCAAAAATACATTAGCGAAACCAAGCGCTTTACAAACTAGCACATTTTACCAAGTTCTTACAAAGGGTGCATACTGCTCTGACTCACTGTACATCATGTCTATAATCTCGCTTTCTGCTATCACGACCTTGCTTCTTCCTACAACAGCTAATGGAACTGATCTCAGGTATATTCAAGTATATGGTAATTGTTAAACCATCAATGTATACTATGTAGCTACTAGCTTAGCCATGTACATTTTTGTAATAAATTGTATTGGGAAGGGCCGTAACTAATGTTGTTAGAACTTGTGGCCCAACCCGTTTGCATATTATACGGCAATAAAATATGTTTAAATTAAATCAATTCAGCTATATGATTAGAAAACGCTTTTTTTAAACCTATAATCAATCAATAATTTCCAATCTCATTCAGACTATGTTTTTATATATATATACGTTCATATTCCGATATTACAAAATAATTAAAAGAAAAAAGAAAAGAAGGCAATCGTAACTCCCTCGTCGAAACTAGGATTTATCAATTGGCATTTTCGATTGGGCACGATAGATAGTATCTGGTAATAAAAGCACATACGATAAAATACATGAGGTACAACAAATAGAAAACAATATTGGTAGAAAAGTATATTCAGTAATATAATGAAGAAATTGATCATTCTTGAGCAACAAACAAAACCAAGAGAGGAAATCAACAAGACTCGGTCGTATTGAGATTGCTCATGAGATGTAATATAAGTTAAGAAACAGTTGATGGGATCGATGACCCCAAAATACCAGTAGTTAATAACAACCGATTACTAAAGGTCACATACGGAAAACAAGGAAATCTTTTTACAGATGTACCTTAAGCGTAAGCAGGTAATACTCTAAAAAGATGTTACGTATGATGGTAGAGACTACGCCTTAAAGGATCTCGCAGAAATTGTTTAATATCAAGACAGTAAACGTGTTCTTTATGTGTGCGTCCTTTTCACATCCAGTCCTGAAAACTCGGACAGTCCTGTCATTCTACGGGATCCCGCCCTCGTATGTATATCGACGCATCGCTATGTTCAAAATCTTGACATTCTGAAGCCGGAAGGCAACGGCACAGAATATAATGCAGTGTTGCTAAGCTGATGCCGTGTAAAAAATATGGCCGTTAGCAACACGTGTTGATGTTTGATTTGCGTTGCATGTTTGTTATTTAAAATACAGATGCAGTTTTTATCACTGCTTTAATGTAAATAAACTATAGGTGGAACGATCGGCTAAATGACATTGCAAGATGTTGAAGACTGAAGACTTTGATTTTTGAATGCAAATTCGTTTGGGCGGGAACCTGACGCAAGTCACTCTAGTGAGACGTAACCAATATGATGACGAAACATGTATACATTCAGGTAATGCTTCGAAGCAGTGTACGAGATGTTGCGAATGTTTCGAATCATGATCACGTTTATAGTACTAGTCAATACTTATTTTAGTACTTTTTTTCTACAGGTAAACGTATTCGTTACTGCTTATCACGACGCGTTTATTGTGTATGCCAGTGCTTTGAATGAAACGCTGGTCCGAGGAGGAAACTACAGGGACGGTAGATTTATGAATTCAAAAATCTGGGGAAAACTGTTCACAGGTTAGTACTGCATAAAATAAATAATGATGAAACTATATTTTTATTCGTACAACAAAGTCTGTTGGGAAAAAGGTTCCAAGTTAAAATTCATAAAAACAAGCCAGGTTTATGTAGATTACATTAACTGTGTCAAACTGCAAAGCTCCTGTTTTAATTGGTCAACGCAATGCAGACCTGAGCCTAAGGCATGTTTTTCTAAATGGCACCGCATGACGCCACAACGATAAATTTGCTTCATACAAGTTGTGAGCCCATTTCATTATTTGTTTGTGTTGTTTATCCATATTTCCAGTTTGGGCATATACAGGCTGACTCATTCGGCGTTGATGTTGCGTGACATTTAAATCCAAATATACTTACTGCTTTGTGGTACATTTCCAATTTTAACTTCAAAGTACATATACAATAGGCTATATATGTCTTTAAGTGACATCGCGGAATTTCATTTCACATCACATTCGTAACATATTTTGAGAGTTGCGCTCCTTATAAATTGGATGGAATACAATTACATTTTAAGAACATTGCTAAACAAATTTTGAATAGGGCCAAATTCCTCTTTTTAATAATCAAAATGAGGCATCAGATTTGATTTCCTTTCTCAAAACTGATACCTGTACTGTGCCCCAATTCCTCCTCGCATAATGAATAAACTCACTAACACCTCTATAGATGACGTCCCGCTCATTAAATTACTTTGAAGAAATATAATTTTACAGGCATCATACTTAAACTTTGACCTAAAAACTAAGGATATGATCCTTTTTAATGAAATGTGACATATTTCAAAAAGTAGATACACAAATCAAATAGGAAATGTAGCACTCACAGAAACAGTCCACCAAGAAAAACGCAATAAAAATAAAAATTACAAGGACACACTAGAAGCAATATATCCGACAACATAAACTAAAAAGTGGTTGATAACAGAATACCGCCTTGAAATCCGGTTCTAGAGTGCTCCAAATCCCATACTAAATCTTACCCTATCGTCATCTCAATTAAACCGGAAATCCCTGCCGAACTATATCCGGTAAATACAGGAAGACATATGCAGCTAATATAAGTAAAACACAAAGATCACCATGCATATATCAATAGAACAACAAAAGAAAGAAACAGCCACACAGGCAATACTCTATATATATGCAAGGAAACAAGAGAAGTGCACAACACAACACGATTTGATAAACATTAAGCGTTATCTTCCTGTTCAGAATAAGGTGCGGAAATATCAACGGTTAATAAATGGTTCAATGTATTCATGTTTTACAGTGCGGACCTACGATGCCATTGCGTTCGGACGCTGTGGTTTCTATAAGACCCTATATATAATTTTGTATCCATTATTTCAGGTATAAGTGGTGTTATTGCCATTGACACTAGAGGCGACAGAGAGATGGATTTCTCTTTGTTGGATTTGGACCCTGCTTCAGGACAATATATTGTGGTAGCTAACTATTTTGGAAGCGTTAGGAAAGTTATTTTCTCGAACGAATCGACAATTCATTGGCCAAACAACGCTGGACCACCATTAAACATACCTGTATGTGGTTTTTATGGTGAGGCAGAGGTCTGCCAAAAGATAGGTAAACTTATATACTAATTTTATAGTTTATAATTTCGAAACAATCGGACTAAAGCGTAACTATTTATCAACGCAACACTTAAACATATGCCCTTTAGATACATGTCAGAGACACAATCGTTCAAGTTTCAATGAATGCAGTTTTATGCGTTTCTTAATTTAACGCAAAAGTAGAGCTGTATAATAACAGTAATTGCACCATCCACAGAACGCAGTCAACCAAAAACAAGCATTCAAAACAAACAATAATTAACACGAGGGTTACTTACTACGACCATTTTGAGACAAAGCAAACAGCATCCACATCAAAGAGTTCATTTTTTGTACGCGACTGACCTCGTAAAACGCTACTAATACGGCTGGAGAAATGCATACTCGGGTGCATTTTCAAGCGAGAAGGTGTACAAAGTCGATTAATTGTATAGGGTGTCATCAAAAATGCACGAACAAGTTTATCTCTGCGATTTTCAGGCTGTTAGTTATAACACATACGAGTGCTAGTTGAGGAAATCAATTAAATGATATATTTCCACTAGGAACATTGACTAAAGTTGCTAAAAGATATATAGGGTCCTATAGAAACCACAGCGTCCGAACGCAATGGCATCGTAAGTTCGCACTGTACTGCAAACAAGGACTTGAAACTACAATGAAAGAGACAAGATACAACAGAAAGCTTGGTGAAGACAGGGCTACCGACTTGGAACGGTCAGTAGGCAATAAGGCCTACTGGTTAGCTTGAATCGATTTTATATGCGCACAATCCTCGCTAAGCCTTAAAATACACCCAACTACGGCAAAATATATTTGACAGCAATCGCCACACTCCCTCCTTTTGGTTTCTTAATGGTGAAGATTTCTCTTCATACTTATATCTTATACGTGTAACCTTACGAGCAATGTAAGGGTAACCGATCAACAACTTCTCTTTTCTAGACCTCTTTTTTGGCAACATTTAACACTGAAAATGAAGGAATGTGGATCTTTAATCTAAAACTGGACACGTCTTCGGCGCCGAGCAGAAACATGGATGGCAGCGGATGTTTGACACACAGTTGTACAGGTCGATTAACACTCAGTTTATATTGGGAAACAGTTACACTTTTTTTGCACATCCCAGGTCAATCGGAACTGGTCTTAAGCAGGCTCTATTTTGATACAAAATCGGGTTATAGAAGCTTATCAAATTTGATCATGGCTAGGTATCGATGGGGCGAGGAAGGTCAATACAGTGCAAAAATGCCGATTTTTTCTTCGACAGTGTCTTCCTATGATTCGCTGCAAAATGGGCGTTCTATAATTTGTAAATACAAGATGTAGTATGGACATTGGAAAAATGGTAATTGTGTAGATTATGGGTGTTCCTTTTTGTTTTCTTCATAACTATGTCAATCTTTTTCAGAACTTCCAGTAGAAGTAATTGTGACAGGAGTCGTTGGTGGTGCCTTTTTTGTTTTCCTTATCATCACCCTTCTAGTATATAGGTAAATATGTTATAGGATATCAGTTAATAGTTTGACGTTATTAAACGGCAATGATTTTTCCAAACAGAAGAGAAATTAATTCATCGTAGATCATCTATTAAACCACCAGAACTTAAACCTAAAAGAACCATCTGAAATAAGGATCGAGGTATCAAACCCACACGCCTGGACTTTAGTATAACCCCTAGAAAATCACAAAATACAGCGAACTAACACACTGTTGTTTTTTCAGTTGTGCATAGATTTTGCGTAGGGTGGGGGAACTATTTCTCAAATCAAACTAACTATCCGATCCCAATACAAACAACAAAGTAATTTAATGTGACTGTGGTCATTGAATGCTATATTTCCAGTTCGACTTTTATATCTACGTTCATCAAACTAAGAAACTAAAATATGCACGTTTATGGAATGTTAATAAACACTAATATGTTCTCGAGTTAAATAGTTCAAGATAAACAAGATTAGCGGTTGACTAATCTAAATAGGTTAAATTTTAAGACTAGTTTGTGTAGACCTTTTACAAGGTTTGATTAGGCTTGAGATAATTTGTTCCCAGCAGTCGAACAGCCGCGTACCTGCCTATACGTAGATACGCAACTGCGTAATGAAAATCTGAGATACAAAACGTTTTTTTTACCGTAGTTTATACATTATTTGAAAATAGCTGACATATGGAGCTAGATGGAATGACACTAATTTACTCTTGTGTAGTAAAAATATCAAAATCTGAAAGAAAATCCGTGTATTTGTGGTTCATCATTTTGCTACCAAAATACGCCAAAACGCACAAGTTACGTCTTTTATTTTAAAACAATTCATGAGGAGCATGCCCCCGGACCCCACTAGCACGGTCAAACCCAATCTTGCGTACTGGGAAAAAGCCTCCGGGTACGCGCCTGTCGAATGTATTGACGGCAAAACTAAACAGCAGAATAAAAGTAGATGTAACTTCGAGCAGGAAGTGTAGCATTCAAAACATAAATTCATTCAAAACGTAATGGCTTTAAAGAAACAATTACTTGAGTATATGTACGCTTGAGATTATAAGAATCTGTCTTGGGTATCCGGTGAAGATAAGGAATTCTAACACGAGGTATGACATGATTGATTATTTTTCTTGCATTTCATTTTCATTCTACGCATTGACGTCGCCAACTTTTGCATGTTTATTTACACAATGACGTCATGCAACTGTCATTGTTCATATCAGTGCGCGACTTCTTTTATCTTCTCCTTCTTTTATTACTTTTGCCTTCTCGTTTGTCTGTTTGCATGTTTGTTTTTGTGTTTTGTGGTTGACTGTCGTCCTTGAATGCTGCTTTCCCTGTCCGATATTTTTATATTTCTTTTAATGGGTAATTTTAAACAGATTATCGCATTGTTTCAGCAAAAAATCTTCTAAACTTGTTTTATTGTTGAAACCTCACTTAAAAAATCCTGCTAATAGAAGATTTTCTATCGCATAATGGAATTAAGGCGGGACCACGTAATGAAAACACGCCGCATTAAACAAACAACAATTACACGGATACATATGAGGCAAGGTATGTGACATCACAAACATAAACGTTTAGTCAGTATAGTGTTATCGCCTTAGGAGGGTAGGTGGCAAAAAGGTCGACGCGATTTAAAACAGATTCTGTGTTTCCTTGATAGAAGTATGGAATACATGATCGTATAGTAATTATATTTTAGGAAGTCCAAGTTGGAGTCTGACCTGCAGAACAAATGGTGGAAAGTGAAATGGACAGAATTGGAGAGTGCCTTCCCAAGCTCGAGCGCTAAATTATCCCGACAGAGTATGCTTGTAGGTTTATATACTAAAGAGAAAAAGAAACGCAACACGGGATATGCCGCTATATATTGTATCTACCATAGGCTCCTGTTAATCGAATGGAACATGGCTCCGTAAGACCTTTCCTTTCAGAAAAAAATACTGAAACAACACGTAACACAGCAAAGTTCCATTATTGACAGAGTACGCGTTTGACTCTAGCATGTGAGCAAACTTAGGATGCAACATTTTGCAAACTCTTTACGTTAAATACAGTACTGAAATGGCTCAATTTTTCAAAGAAGAACTTCAACATGTATGAATTTCTTGTTACAAAGGGTACTGTGATTAAAACGTCTACAATATCACAGTTGTGTCCGTTCTCTAACTAACTGCAACTTTTGTTATTTTACAAAACATCTTGGGATTTCTTTGGAATATTATGTGGAATTAAGTGTGCAGTATATACAATATATAGCGGAAATTCCCGATTTGCGTTTCTTTTTCACTTCAGTATAACATTATTTAATTTATGCTACTATGTAATACCAATAAGTTGACAAGAGTTGTATTTTTTTATAATTTGCTACTGCGATAAAGCGCTTTATATTAATCAATCACCAACTGCGTACTCCATCCTCTGTGACCAGTTGCTTAGTAATATTAACAAATAATAATACAACATACATTAATAACGTTATTTTGTTATTTCAATTATTTATAATTAATCAATTGCTAGTAAGATTTTTATTTTATAAATGTTCTTGACATATGCTGAACGTTATATACTACACCGGTAATTGATTGTTGAAAATGAAATAATACCCTACTCCTGCGTTATAACTCATACTCCGTACAAGAAAATATTCTGCAACTGTATGTGACCACCGGCTTTACGCTTACTTTAAAGGATAGACCCCTTTGGTTGTACAATGCACTCATAATGCAATAAGACCGCGCATCTAACGTAAAACCATCAACAATCATTAAACCGCTTTCAAGTGTGCGTACCCCTCAATAAATACCCCTGTATTCCGTTTATCAGTTTAATTAAGGAGGTTGGCTGGGAAAGGACGTAGTGCTGAGATTTTTTTAAAATTCATATTTCAAGCTTCTTTGGTATCATTTAGATGCAAAATTATCAAAAAAAAAGGCTAAGTCACAACACTTTTGTTTCCACTAGACGTCATTGAAGAAGGCACATATTTTTAACTTCAATATTTTACTAAAAATAGGAAAAATATAGTCATTGAACATTTTCAAAATTGTTTTTATAACTTTACGTTTATTGAGAAACAACAATTAATTTTTGATTGCATATATACATATCTGTCAAATCATATAAAAACAATTGTAATCCTCATCCGTCATTTTACTTTAAAAAGCAAACATATATGGACCGTACCCCACCCACTTTTGTTTTTACCGAAAAATTAATTCAATTATGTAATTAATTATGTTCTACTGCTCAACTTTTTTTAAAACTTGTATATGACAAGGTCCTATGCCATTTCTTTCAAAACAAGTAAAAAAATGTATAGGTCACCAGGCTTCTATTGATTTTTTATTCAAAATTCTTTAAATTACACCCATTTTGGAGTTATTTTGACATTTTCAATGTAAAATACTGTACAAGCAATATTGACATGGAGATCGAAAATAAAATTAGCTCAGTATCTACTTTTATATATGTATTCCAATGTTGAAAAACAAAAATCTAATTTATTCTATAGCAAAAGGATCAGTTCTACTCAGAGCTACCCATACCCCTATTTTGTTGACAACAAAAAAATTATCACAAATGACGGAAAAAATATGAAAAAAAAACATTTGCTTAAAATTTGATATGTTACCACCATCTTAAATCCTACATTATATCCATATCTACTAGAATGCAAACAATTAAACAATTCTGTTGTCAAATAAAACTTTGATTTAAAAAATAAAATGTTTAGACTTGAAGATGTCAAAACTTGCCCAGCCAACACCCTTAAGTATGTTCATGCATGGTTGAATTACGTTTCTGCCTTATATTTGTGTTGTTGCGATAAATGATGACGACCATACTTTTACTCAGCAATTGTGTTACTGTTTTCCAGCATTCAGAACTCACGGGATCCAGAACGGACGAAAGTGTACCGAAAAACACCGCAACACTCAAGGTATTAGAGTACAGATGTTTACATAATAGCAGTTCTTAGACGTTATTCCCATTTAAACGGACAAGGCAATAATGCAACGCAACAATGCAATAATGTCAGTGACACCACACAGGATAAAATGAGCATTTCTAACGTCCAACATCGTTCCGATGATTTATTTGTACGATTACAATCCATACTTCAGTTTTGCCGAACAATATGACTATTTAATATTCTTCAGGCATCTGAGGTCTTTAAATCACATTATTAGCAAATATGTCTATGCCCAAAGCATAGCAAAAATAAAATCGTTTTGTTTTATGGCTGAACGGATGTTGATTTCTCTTGCCCCGTCAATAAAAGCACTTCTCGATAATTTGAATTTCATATCTTCGACGATTTCACTTCCCATGAGAGTTATTAACGTATTTCCGTTATTGTTTTAAAAAACAAAAAAAGACGCATGCACTTACCAGGTATTAAAGTAAACTGCGTTCAATAACTGAAGAGATATTAGAGGTGCTGTCTGTGTAAAACTAGGATCAAACAGAAATAGCAACATGTATTTTTGAATCATCCGGAGAAAAATATTGAACGCTATAATGACGAGGCACATGCTAAATAATAATACGATTTTCTATGAAAAAGAGCTGTAGGTTCGATCCCTCCGGGGCCTAGGAATCTTTATGTGAGGAAGCTACCGAGCTGGCTTGCGGAACGTCGGTGGTTCTATCCAGGTGACCGCCCGTGCACGAAAATTGCCCGGAGGGTCACCTGGAGTCTTCCTCCACCAATGGAAGCTGGAAAGTCGCCATATGACCTTAGCTGTTGGTGCTACTATAAAATCCAATTCAATTCAGTTCAATTCCATGAAAAAAGAATAAAGTCCACTACTCGTAAAACTCTTTTTTTTTCCTGCAAATGTCACTTTCCTCTTGTTGTTTAAACGAAAGCAAGCGTATTCCTTGTAGAATAGAAGAAAAACGGAGTTCGCTAGAGTGATCTCTTTATATTTGCACGTTTTAATTTGGTTTTAGTATAATACCGCATAAATGTTTAATGTATGTGGTAATGTCGATGCATGTTTTAAAGGGAATACATCAGGTTTTGTAAAAGAGTTTAGGTGTCTGACTTTTTTTTATATCGACTTTTATGTCTACTTTTATATCGACTTTTATATCGACTATAATATATACTTTTATATCGACTTTTATGTCTACTTTTATATCAACTTTTATATCTACTTTTATTATCGACTTTTATATCGACTTTAATCTAATTACAGGGAATCAAGGTCGTCATTAAGACACTCCAAGTGACAGATATTAAGATAGAGAGGAAGGAACTTCTGGAGCTGATGAATGTTAGTACCGGGGTGTGGAGGTACAGGGAGTGGTCTTCTCCAGCCTCCCTCCCATTCGTCTCCTTCTCTCTCTCCTTATATCCATTTTCTCTCCTCTGTTATCTCTTCATACTCGAAGTACTGATAAACAAGAGACGTAATCGATGAAACTATCGACCGCGGAGACTGTACGGCAGACTAGATAATGGTCGATAATAGGCCATAATTCTTCATTTTAACCTTTTCTCTCCCGCCCCACGCCCCTTGTCTCCCGAACCCCTCCCACGTGTCTCCCGCCCTCGCCGCCAATTTCCCCCTACCGCGACCCCCCACCTATACCCCCCCCCCCCCCCCCCCCCCTCAATACCTGTAGTATTGCTCTCTTGTTGTTCTCGCGTCTGCCAAGTCATTGAGTGCTTGCTTTGTCGCTTTCTAAGCTTTTGTTTTGGTTTTACATTCATATATACATGATCAATTATGTGTTATACTTATATTGCCTATTAATGCTGCATTGTTTGTTAAAGAATATAACCTGGCGGGATATCTTTATATACACTGTCCCGTTGTGTTGGGATGAAATAGGTTAAGAGTGAGGTTTGGTTCACCCTAGTACATGGTTTAAAGCCCCAGAGGCCTGGTTTGTTACTGAATGTTCCAAAGTGGTAGCCCTATTTTCAACCCTGTTATGTTTGTGATGTTATTTCTTGCCTGTTATACATCTTTGTAAGTATTGTGTACATCTGTGGGTGTTTTGGGTTGATTGTGTTCCTTGAATGCTATCATAAAGTGTATAAAATAGATGGTAATGTCATACATCAGCACAACCCGGGATGAGAATGATTTACTCGCAATGACGCCATTATAAAGGTAATGTAGAAACGCTCTCAACTTATTAAATTGTTAGGGTAAAATGCAACACATGGAGATTTTAAGAACATTGTTGTTTTTTTGTAATTCTTTTTTTCTTTTCATTTTGTCATTGTTTAACTCTTTCTGCCTAATAACTATTATAATATTCAATGTAAGATTTAAAAGCACTACTGACTCTTACATGGCCGACATGATCTGTCATCAGATTTTTGTATGTTGAGTATTGTATACTGGGCGTTTGTTTCAATTCCGATTTTAAGAAGTTAGTTGAGAACAAAATACACTTATTGTATAATAAGCGACGTGTAC
>JAWPHD010023618.1:0-21637 GCA_037043455.1 Cyrtodaria siliqua | reverse complement strand
TAATGCGGAATAATGTCATTATCAATAGTCCAGAATCAAATCACGATGACATCACTCTTTATGTATTAGTTAAAAGGAGTTTACATAGTTTTGCGGCTATCCATTTAACTGTGGACTAATTTCAGGGTTGAAACTAATTTTTTTTCAGCAACTAATCCTAATAGGGACAAGTAACTTACTCCTAGTATTTGTCCCCTAGTCCAAATTTACTTTCCCAGCATTCATGTAACAGTGATACAAAAAACAAGATCAATCATGAAAGTGACATTACATTCCCTCAGTTGCATTTCCCCCAATGACAACAAGATAGTTTTTATTGTCATTTACAATGTGCTCGCCAATGTTTGACATTTTTCAGCACAAGTTTTAAAGATAAAAAATTCATGTCCTGTTAAAAATTTAGATTGTCCGTAGGACAAGGTCAACTGGATCAATAACTTGTCCCCAGTAGAATCTATTCGCACAGGACAGGGGGACAACTTTTAATGTCGAACCCTGAATTTACTTGAAATGGATACAAGAGTCTCGTCTATTGTTGTCGGAGTGTATGGTTAGAGATCAGCTTTCAGATAGTTTAAGATTGTTATGCCAAATACTTGCTATTTCTAGTGTGGCTAATAAAATAGTGCGAGCAAGGACATCGATTGCAGAGTTACTATATATGGCTTGTACACATGCATTGTACCGATTGATTGCCCTAACTGTTCATCAATTACTTAGGCCTCTGAAGATAGATGATGATTGATACAACATTCCTAAAACCGATGCGTAGGTTAAAGTTAAAAATACAGTTAAAGACCCGTTCACAAATAGACACAAACTTGATTATCAGGAGGCAAAAGTTAAAATTGGAAAATGTGCAATAGTATATACGAACAAATGTATATCAGTTGTTTGCTGACTGAAATGAAATAACAGTGGAACACGGAACCAGAGGAAAGGGACACATCCTAATCAGAAATCATTCAATGTTCAAGGTCTTGACACTGAGTAACACTGTACATGTAACACTTCATATTATTTTATATTAGCTGATGCTAATTACGACAGCCTTCGAAACGTTTAACAGCAACAATTTGTGTTTGGCGCCTACACATAAAGGGTACAGTCTTCCTCCAACCTTTACATTCTGATATTTATCTGACCCATTTATATATTTTGTCAATGTCTGATGCATCAACAATGTGGTCCTGGGAAATTGATTATAGAGAAATACCCATTAAAGGTTCTTAGAAAGCTTCTGACCGAGTTTTTTAGGGTCAATTACATAATGAGGGCGATAATTTGGTCTCCATACTTCCTAGCTTCATGGCGTTAGCCTCACCACCTCTTTGTGAATGGAAAGGGCCAGAAAGAGGGCTAAAAAGTTATGCTACTAGGCGATAATAGATATTAGGGGTCATTATCTGCTATAGACATCAGGCTGATGATACCTGTCTTGAACCCGGATGGTGGTCATTTATCAAATGTGGGGACAACTTTTCTTACCAGTTTCTGGCTGGATTTTAATGTTTCATTAAAAGTGGGCAGTGCTAAGGAAAGTATATACTTTTTTGGCACCTTTTCTGTTTTGGGCGTGGCCATTTGGATATTTGCTTTTGATACACACTCTGCTGCTGCAAAAATGAACATGTTTCTCCGTTTTGGGCGGATGGGAGGCCTGGACACTCCATGATTGGGAGTGTCCGGCTCCATCCATATGGCGGGCAGCGAAGGTGTGACAGGAAGACATAACAGTTTGAGTTTAACTATGATTCTAGCTCCTGTATACCCAGAGACAGAATTTAATCTAAACATAAATTTATATACAAATTTCTGTCCATACGAATTGCTAAAAAACATTTGAATTGATTGAATTCGTGCACTTGTAATTATGCTTGAATATCAACCGTCTTTCAACACTTGCTTAAAATGCTTATCAGAAACGTGCTTTCACTAATGAACATTTAATTTGGTGCACATGTATTTATGTCCTTAATATTGTAATATTCAATTTGCTTTATTGCTTAATGCTTTCTACTGTACAGGGCTTGCCATAATGTATTTTGTGCATACCGCAGCCCCATTGTTAGAGCCCCATGATTGGGGCTTGTTTTATCAATCCATGCCACGCCCCAATATTGCCCAAATCTATTAAGTTTAAAAATATTTTATGTGTTGTTATTACAGTGCTCTGCCAATAATACTGACTATAAAAAAAATCCTATTTTATAGTCACAGTTATTGGAGGACACGGTAATTTTCACGTGTGTAGTGTGTGTAGTTCTAAGGTTTATAGTCCGTCCGCCAACAAACACGATCAAGGTATACCTCACGCGATGGGCACCATAGAGTCCTGACTTGAGTAATTTCACGGTGCATTTCTTCGTTTATGTACAAACCCGGCACGTTGATTTGTTCATCAAATAGTAAGATTTGCTTTTGAGCTTCATTCAAAAACTGAAATTCCTCCCTCCCTGCCACAGGATCAGTTGATTTAAATCGATAATATTGGCTTTCAGTTGTATGAGACAAGCAAGGTCATCTGAGACAGTCTAATGTGTGTCAATACTTCTATTCAAAAGATTAGCATTTTTTGTTGCAAGATTATGTTGCCTTTTCTGAGTTATATATTTTCAGTTGATAGCCTTCACCTGGATCCACTTACCTAGTCAACAATTACTGGTGTGGCATGGACATTCAGTGCACTTACATACTTGATGGAACATTTGGATCACAACTAGTTGATGTGTTTGTGTGCGGGCAGCGAAGGTGTGAAAGGAAGGACATATAAGTTTGAGTTTAACTTTATTCAGCTCCTGTATACCCAGAGACTGAATTGTAATCTAAACATAAATTATATACAAATTTGCTGTCCGTACGAATTGCTAAAAAACATTTGAATTGATTGAATTCGGTGCACTTGTAATTATGCTTGAATATCAACCGTGCTTTCAACACTTGTTTAAATGCTTATCAGAAAAGTTGATTTCATAATGAACATTTAATTTGGTGCACATGTATTTATGTCCTTAATATTGTAATATTCAATTTGCTTTATTGCTTAATGCTTTCTATTGTAAGGGCTTGCCATAATGGTCTTTTGTCCTTACCGGCAGCCCAATTGTTAAGCCCCATGATTGGGGCTTGTTTATCAATCCATGCCACGCCCAATATTTGCCAAATCTATTAAAGTTTAAAAAATATTTTATGTGTTGTTATTACAGTGCTCTCCAATAATAAAACTTTCAGTAATAAACCGTTTAGTAATAATACAACATTCAGTAATAAACCGTTGAGTAATAATACAACATTTATTTTTTGGGGCTCTTGTTTCAGCCAAAAGTTTTTCTGCAGCAGCTTGAGCAATTTAAAAATACGTACAACAGTTATATATCATTAGAAGTGGCATTTTTAGTGGTAAATAAAACTACTTTACTTTTGAAATCCAGTTGAGAAATAAATATTTTACAGCCAAAATAATGTTTTCATGGGACTTTTCCCATGTAAATTCCTTGTTGGTGGGACAGCACAAAATTACGAAATTTCAAATAACTTCTGTAATCCTTCATAATTTGCTATAAAACTTTCAGGGTCTTAATTTACTAATATCCAACAGTTTAAAACCATTTTTGGATAAAAATTCTATAAAAAAATGTTTTCAATTTTTTTCATGCAGCAGAATTTTGCATTGAAAATGACCCATCAAAAACCACTTTCGCACATGAATCTTTTATTTCTCAACCGATTATGAAAAGTAAGGTATTTTTATTTACCACTAAAAACGTCTGTTTCACTGATATACAACTTCTTTACTAGCAGATTAATTTTATCTTAAAAGTCCAGAAGACTTTTGGCTGAAACAAGCGCCCCAAACAATAGTAATCAACCGTTTCGTAATATACATTAAGTAATAAACCGTTTAGTAATAATACAACATTCAGTAATAAACCGTTTAGTAATAATACAACATTTAATAATAAACCGTTTCATAATAAACATTAAGTAATAAACTGTTTAGTAATCATACAACATTCAGTAATAAACCGTTTAGTAATAAAACAACATTCAGTACTAAACCGTTTAGTAATAATACAACAATCAGTAATAATCCGTTTAGTAATAATACAACATTGAGTAATAAACCGATTCGTAATATCCATTAAGTAATAATACAACATTTAGGAATAAACCGTTTAGTAATAAAACAACATTTATTAAAAAACCGTTTCATAATAATACATTACGTAATAAACCGTTTAGTAATAATACAACATTCAGTAATAAACTGTTTAGTAATAATACAACATTTAGTAATAAACCATTTAGTAATTATACATTATGTAATAAACCATTTAGTAATAATACAACATTCAGTTATAAACCGATGCGTTATATACATTAAGTAATGAACCGTTTAGTAATAATACAACATTCAGTAATCAACCGTTTCGTAATATACATTCAGTAATAAACCGTTTAGTAATAATACAACATTCAGTAATAAACCGTTTAGTAATAAAACAACATTCAGTACTAAACTGTTTAGTAATAATACAACAATCGGTAATAACCATTTAGTAATAATACAACATTTAGTAATAAACTGTTTAGTAATAATACAACATGCAGTAATAAACCGTTTAGTAATAATACAACATTTAGTAATAAACCATTTCGTAATAATACAACATTTAGTAATAAACCATTTAGTAATAATACAACATTCAGTAATAAACCATTTAGTAATAATACAACATTTAGTAATAAACCGTTTCGTAATAATACAACATTTAGTAATAAACCATTTGGTAATAATACAACATTTAGTAATAAACCATTTCGTAATATACATTAAGTAATAAACCGTTGATACATTAGTTAATAAGCCATTTAGTAATAATACATCATTTAGTAATAAACCGTTTCGTAATAATACAGTATTCAGTAATAAACCGTTTCGTAATAATACAACATTCAGTAATAAACCGTTTAGTAATAATACAACTTTCAGTAATAAAGCGTTTAGTAATAATGCTACATTCAGTAATAAACCATTTAGTAATAAACCATTTATTAATAAACTATTTAGTAATAATACAACATTTAGTAATAAACCGTTTCGTAATAATACATTAAGTAATAAACCGTTTAGTAATAATACAACATTTAGTAATACACCGTTTCGTAATAATACAACATTCAGTAATAAACCATTTAGTAATAATGCTACATTCAGTAATAAACCGTTTAGTAATAATAGAACATTTAGTAATAAACCGTTTCGTAATATACATTTAGTAATAAACCGTTTCGTAATAATACAAAATTTAGTAATAAACCATTTAGTAATAATACAACATTTAGTAATACACCGTTTCGTAATAATACATTACGTAATAAACCGTTTAGTAATAATTCAACATTCAGTAATAAACCGTTTAGTAATAATACAACATTTAGTAATAAACCGTTTAGTAATAATACATTACGTAATAAACCATTTAGTAATAATACAACATTCAGTAATAAACCGTTTAGTAATAATACAACATTTAGTAATAAACAGTTTAGTAATAACACAACATTCAGTAATAAACCGTTTCGTAATAAAACATTAAGTAATAAACCATTTAGTAATAATACAACATTTAGTAATAAACCATTTAGTAATAATACAACATTCAGTAATAAACCGTTTAGTAATATACATTAAGTAATACACCGTTTAGTAACAATACAACATTTAGTAATACTAATACAACATTTAGTAATATGCCAACATGTTTTGTTTTAAACTGTTTGATAAATTATTAAATATGACTTGCAAAAAGTCCTACAATGCCATTCCTACCTCATGCAACGTAGTTTGGAAGCAGATATTCCAGTAATGTAGTTGCTAGGAAGTGATTAATTGATGCCCTGTCTGCCTATAGATACATAATGAAATGCATTTTCGCATTTTAATTACTGTATTTAAGGTGATTCCAACTGGAATAAAAGCTATGAAAACCTTTAATACTTTAACCCTTTTTTATTCCATTTATATGTATGTCTTCATTCAAGTATCAGCTAGATCAGAAAACCTGAATATATTCTTATAAATGTTGATATTATGTAAATGATGGTTTGATTTTGATTTGTGGTGAAGTAACGTAGACTGTGAACGCTACCGTGGCAACTGCTCCCTCCCTGTGTATCCATACGCTGCTGACTTTGTAACAGCATTTCAGTTGGAATATTTGCATTCGGAATAAAAGACTTTATCTTTTTTTTTGATTTAAAACTGTTTTTTAAAAGTTACGCTTCTCCCACCCTCACCCATTCCCCCTCCCCCCACCCCCAACCCCCGCAAAAAAAACAACACAATTTTGAACTGTACTTATTATTGATCTGACTATTTAGTAGTTTCCCCAGCTATACTAGATCTCTCGTTGAAACGTTACGCTCCTTATCTCAGATTCGAGGTTTTGAATCCGCACCTGATAAGTACAGTGATCTATAGTTGATATACGGTTCCCGATTTTCACTTCAGTTGTAATGTGCACGCCGAAAATCAAATACAGGTACATTTCATAGAAAAAGAAAGTGAAAGTTGGGAAAATAGCTAAATATTTTCATTTTTTTAATTACACAAATGGGATTATCAGCTCTCAGTATGACGGTAATAATTTGCACCACAGTTTTGTTTGTACGATGAAGTATGCGCCCGGAACTTCAAAATCGGCTATTTCATTATTATCAGGGTCATCACTCTGAATGACACATTTACGGGGAATACCAATCCAGGTCAAGGTCGTATAATCAGTTAAATATAATTAATATCGCGTGATTATTACGTTGTTGAAGCAATGGCGGCAGAAGGGAGTGTTGTACGAACGATGGACGGTTCTGATGAAACGTTTGAGTTGACCTGTACACGTTGTGTCCAGAAAAACAGAAACAGAGAAGCTGCTAAGTATTGTGTGGAGTGTCAGGACTATTACTGTTCCACGTGCGTCGAGGTGCACGGTGATATTCCGGCGTTATCCGACCACACGATACTTGGACGGTCTGAGTTTCCGACGAATGGATCCCAGAACCTGATGTCATTTCCGACGGAGAGATGTGATCAACACCGAACTCTGCTGGTGAATATGTATTGCAAGAACGATGACCAGATCGGGTGTCCAGTGTGTATGGCGGTTAAACACAGGTAAAATATTTTGTTGATTTACACTTACGAAGGATAACGCATGCACTCATGATGGTTGGTTGGTTGGTTGGTTGGCTCAATGGATTTTCAGGACATGTTAGGCTATATAGTATATGACGGTGGATTTGTTCATGGTGAAGGCAGACCAGTCAACTTTTCCTGGGTAGAACCAGTACTGCATACTTCCCAGCCTATAGTAAGATCAATCATTATAAACAAGCAACAACAATTTGTGATATTTACTTGAGTGATGGCTTTAAGTTCTAAATAAAATATATACATAAACTTAAGTAGTTTATAGTTTATAAGTGTATCCTCCTAGGTGTTATAGCCCATTGTAATTATTAAAACTGCAAACGATCAATTCAGGGGCGGATCTGGGGTTTTGGGCGCCCAAATGGGAGTATAGCTCTCCTCCAAAATGGGGGAAAAGTTGACTCCCTCGCAAAAGGTATAGAATGCAATTTATATACTAGTCAAACTTCCTAAGTACCCACCTAAGAGTATGTCAATATAAATATTCTCATTGTTTCGAGTATTTCGCGCTTGATTAGAGATACGGTTAAACTACAAAATAACGAATGTGAATCGTCCGTTCTGATTGCTTGAACATATTTTAAAGCTTTCAAGTGGATGTGTTTACCTAGAATAAGTTTCAACACTTGTACAACTGGGTATATAGGATTTGGTTAAGTACTTCGAATTGATGGTGCAGCTTTCAATGTTCCTAATTCTAAAATATGCCAGCTAAAAAAAATTTAACATCATGTTTTACTACCACTGCGTTTGCGGAAGGAATTTTCGAAATATATAATGTTTACGCTGAATTACAGTTAATTGCATTTTAAACGATGTTCAATTAAAATGGAGGTAATTTAGGATTATCCATGTTTCAATGGGTCAAATTTGTATGGTGTTTTTTTAAAATATAATTTCATACCAATTTGCAGCTTTCAGCGGACTTCGATTCATGTTATGTTCAGCACATTTCATGTTTAACGATGTAACAATTTAAACAAAAAATGAATGATTTACAAACTATGGGTCAAAACAAAATACTCATCACACAACTATTCTAAAATACATTTAAAATACGAAAATTAGTTGATACAATAGTGAATAATTAGGAATTTTGTTGAGTACATATTGTATGGAGTTCGTGTCATTGTAGGCAGGGACCCAACTTCTCGTATCGTGCAAAAAAACACTTTTGGTTTACCCGGAAAGATATACTCGTGATTTTTTGCATATCAATAGCAGAAACTGTACTCTATACGAAACCACTGTATGGATTTATGGTATTCTTTGCATTTCGTAACACCAACGCATTTTCTACGGAAGCCCATAAGTGATAAGAAAATATTGATATTCAAAGAAAAAATGTGTACAAGTTTATATTTTAGCGATATGATTTTGTTTTGAACATAAATAAGACATAAGCACGCCTGATTATATTCTGTTTATGCCGAATGCAATTTTCAAATTGTTTTAAATCAAAAGCGGTTTAAGGATTGAAGATGGCGGGCAGATGAGTGGAGGGAGGGACGGGCATCCACCGTTTGGCTAAAGTTTTCATGCACGTTGTTAATAAATTCTGTGAATTGTTTTCGGTTAAAACCAAGTTTACTGTGAAGTGTTATATCGTTAAGATGCCACTTTCTTACCAGCAAGGCCGATTTTCTCCTTTTCAGAATAGAGTTATGACCCCTGAGTTACTTAACAAAAATGCACATTTTGGATAAAGCTTAGGTGCAAGGTTTTGATAACTTTTTTTATCTTATTTTGGATTTTAACTAAAATTGCTGTGAAGCCTTATATCAAACAGACATCACTTCCTTACGATAAATGTGTACCTTTGCCTTTTCTAAATAGAATTATGGCCCCTGATGATCTACGAAAATACATTTTTGTTTTGAGTTTATGTTAATTAATCATGTTTTGTTGAAAATTAAATAACATTTTAGGTGGACATTTTATATACAAATAGGATACAAGTATATGTTA
This sequence comes from Cyrtodaria siliqua, assembly GCA_037043455.1. Classification (NCBI taxonomy): domain Eukaryota; kingdom Metazoa; phylum Mollusca; class Bivalvia; order Adapedonta; family Hiatellidae; genus Cyrtodaria; species Cyrtodaria siliqua. Next base: position 12,459 of record JAWPHD010023618.1, on the reverse strand, counting down.
ATAATATTTATGATACATCAAATTGTTTTGCCATTTTGGAATAGAGGTATGGCCCTTAATTTACCTAGAAAATATGATTATTGCAACAATTATCTTTAATTGTGTAGAGTTTAAACCATATCGTTTAGTGTGAAGTCTTAATAACATTAACATACTGGCAGATATTTAGAATCCGTTCGATGGTAGCTTTTAGATTTCTTAATACAGTTATGGACCTTTAATTTACCTTGAAAATAGAATAGTAGTTACTGCAATTACTGTCTTATCAAATTGTAAGCTTCCAAATTGGTTCACTATTTTGTCACAGTCGTATGATTGTATTTATCAGAAAAATAACGGGGTTTTTATTGACTAGTTTCGTTGGAAGGCGATTGAGCGACGTCAGTGTTTGGGTTTGACGTCTGACAGAGTTTCTCCAAAACATCTTGAATACTATCTAAATGATTTATTTGAAATTTGCACTTTTATTACATATGATCATTAACTGTCCAACCAACATTGGTGTTTCTGTGACCTTGAGTTTCAATTCTAGGTTCTGATTGATTGAACAGGCAACTTCTGGTTTGTCAACTTTTCTCAAACACATCATGAACTTGAATATTTTCCTACGGTTTGTATCGCCTTGATCCATGGGACGCAATATATTAAATAGTGTAATAGAATCATGTTTACAGTTTAAAATTATAACTATCACTAAATGTGATCCATATCCTATTTCGAGTCAGAAACAAATTATGGTATAAAAGTCGAGAAGGAAATATAACATTCACAGAACAAAACACACCAAACACACGTATTTGAAACAAACACCAATCACAAGGATAGAAAAGAGAAAAGTATGCTAAATGGCTAACTCAAACGGTTGAAATATGGGTACCTACTTGGAATGGTCAGTGACAATATGGGTACCTCCTTGGAATGGTCAGTGACATAAACGCTGCTGGGGTTAAACCAGGTTCAAGAGTGCACCACACCTCACTCTTGCTCTATTTTCATTCCAATAAAATTCGACCAACCAGGCTATAACCCCTTACAAACTAGGAAGCATTAATAGCAATTAGTAGGCAATATAAGTAAAACACAAAATGATCATGTATATATGAATAGAAATTCCCAGAAAGCCACAAAGCAAATACTGTCAGAAGCCAGGACAAAAAAAAGAATGATGACGATAAGGCAATATTAAAGTAAAAAATTAGGCGTTACCATCCCTTGCCCTATTTAGGTAGAAGCACATGTATTCATTACGATATATAGTATAGAAGGATAGAGATAGAGAGCAGAAGAAGGCCCTTTACTATATACATATACTATAACTATATTCTCTCTAGCCATATATACTATATATCCTAATAAATGCCTGTAAGTAGAAGTCATCATAGGGTTCAAAATCTGTCGGGCCATCGCAATATTAATTGTGAAGCATTGTGGCGAACTGTAAATGGGTCAACATCTAAACATGCAGTGCATTGCAGAATGATAGGGTCATATCCTATTTTGTTATGTTTGTTAACAAGTTTATCAGATTGTATGAATGTGATAATGACCAATACTCTTAAAAAGTCTGTACATATAGTCACCATAGTATTCACGTTGTGATAGACCTTGTAGCAGAAGTGTTTTGACAATACTTGAAGTAAATCAGGGTTATGGTAATAAACTTTTGCAAAGGTTTGTCCGGATATAAAACTCAATGAAGCATTATTAAAGCTGGAGTAGATTAAAAGCAAAGCAAACTTCCAACTATGTACGGGATTCCTAATTTACGAAAACAGCCTAATAAAGCACACTTTCTTCCTATTTCTAGTGTCTGCACCACTACAAACATCTCCAAAGGTATAACGTCCTGTCTTACTGCCGCTGTAGATCACGTAACACAATATTGTGCTAAACCTTATGCTAACTCTTGGATTAATATATTTTAGTCGTTATTACTTTCTTCAAATATAAGCGTATTGCTCTTATTCAATATTTATTTTAGTGAATAAACACTAATGTTTGCTCAGCATTATACTGCGGTAGAATAAAATGTATTCTTTGGCATATCACTCCGCAATTAAAACAATCAAAATGGACTCTACCATTGCGTTTTCCATAGGGTTGCAGTATAGCTTTTGTTCTTACCATCACTTTCTAAAATTTCATAGCTCTAAACAGCCTACCTAAAATTAAAATACTAACCTAAATTCATCAAAAATGTCCAAAGTAAGCGGAGTTCCGTTCGATTGTTTACCACTCGGCACCATCACATGGCATTACTGGTGTCTAGTGATTTCTGATAACCATTTTGATATTTCAGCTATGGTCATGTGATAAATTATGACGTAATCGCAGACTATTTTCTAAGACGTTGACAGAGTCACATGGTGATCCTGGTAAAGATTGGGTAATGATCACTGTTTAAAGGCTTATCAAAGGAGGTTGTCACCTTATTATTTTGCAACGCACTGCATGTTTAGTGGTTGACCAATTTACAGTTCACTGCTTTGCTTTGCTTGATTGTGCGATCGCCGGAAAGATTGTGGACCTATGATGACGTCTACCTAAATCCTGAAAGGACGGTAACGTTCGATGGTTATCTTTAATATTGTCTAGTCGTGCCCTTCACAGTGTCAAAATTGAAATGATCTCTCTTGACGTAGAGTTTGCTTATTATTTCTCAGTTTCAATCGCGAGATGTAAATCGAGTAAAGAAGATATAGCAACTATGAGAAATATTAGCTTTTTTGAGGTGAAGTTCTTTGGAAAGAAAGTATATGTATTAAAGAAAAGAATCAGGTCTTGATTCTGTAGTTTTATATTTCATATACACATATAGGTTTCAAATACTGGAACTGTATTTGCCGAAAAGGACGTCTGCAAATTTCTTTATTTTCCTTTGACTGTTTGTTCAGCGATTGTCATATATTGGCTTGGTACGAATGGGTTACGTAGAAATTGTTTAATATATCATCCATATACAAAGAGGTATAATAAAAGGCTTCGATTACATCTGCCTAAGCATATCTGGTAAAAGACTAAATATGAAACCTCTAACATCACAAAACAAAAACAAATCTGCAACAAGAGTTGCACATTTCGGTCTCATTTGGGATTCCAACGATTTGTCTATAAACAGTTACTGTAGTGTCATACTTAACTAGTTCCATATGTGTAAAAAATATTATCTTATAAGAATATAAATGCTTCGAAAACAACTACGTGACAAGTCCACATGGTGTAATTGTCCAAAACCCTTCAACTAAATATTAGTGAGAATCAGAACTGGTTTACTGAAGCTGCTGTGTACTCAGTCTGAAATTTAAATATTTGCAAACATCAAAGGCGATAACTTTGTAAACCACTCCTCAATTGTTCTCATTGTCAAACAAAACCGATACCTTAATAATATTACCCCAAAAAGCATGGAAAATCAAATGCTATTTATTACAATCATCGTAAAAACAATCACACTCCTTAGTCAGAGGACGATATCCTCTTTGTTCAATTAGAATATTACACAGTAATTGATGATATTTCAAAGGGACGTAGGAAACAATCAGACGATCGAATTTTTCGACAATTTAGAGCAATAACTTGATACTCGTCTAACCTGTCTGAAATCCGTTTGATATAAAGTTACACGCCAAACTGTGTGAAAATCGAAACCAATTTATTTAATGTATTGCGTACGAAAGCTGAAATTTGCATTTTTGCAATAATCAAGGGCAATAACTCAGTAAGGCATGTGTCAATTCTGCTCAATGTCATCTTGTCAAATTTTATATTCATATAAAGTCTCACACTAAATAATGTGAAGATCGGAATCCGTTTACTAAAGTGATGTGTGTACTCAAGCTAAAATGTGCCTATTCTTTCAATAACCAAGGGTAATAACTCTTTAAAGCAAGTGTCAGTTTTACTCAGTATTGAACTTATCAAAGGCCTTGTAGGTATAAGGCCTAACACCATACAACATTTAGTGGAAATCGGAAACCGTTTACTGCAGTTATTGTGAACACAATAAAATCGCATTATCCCTGGCACAAGACAAAACAAAATTCATAAAAGGTCTATAACTCTTGTTAAAATTAGTAAAGTGTAACATAATCAGGTCTTGATTCTGTAGTTTGATATTTCATATACACATATAGGTTTCAAATACTGGAACTGTATTTGCCGAAAAGGACGTGTGCAAATTTCTTTATTTTCCTTTGACTGTTTGTTCAGCGATGTTCATATATTGGCTTGGTACGAATGGGTTACAGTAGAAATCGCGATGCTGTTACGAAATGCAACGTATGCCAGAAGTCCATACACTGGTTTCATATGTACAAGACCCCCATCTGTTAATATTCAAAAAATCAGGAGTATATCTTTCCGGGTAAACGTTTTCGTTTTTTCAGGCTTGGGTCCCCGCCTATTGAGTGTCACTGCATGTTATTCGAACATTTATTATACGCTTATATTGAAATAGACCTCCATTATGATACCGAATGCCAATCAAGGTTTGTACCCGACCCACTCTTACTATGGTACTCGTTGATGTGTTTACAATGCCCATTTCGCATTAACGTGGCATAGAAACCTTCTAGATATAGTGCTTGTTTGCGGGGTGGGGGTGGTGGTCGGGTGCGGCCAAAGAACATTATTCCAATATTTAAATGGCTAATTTTAAACCATTTCAGGACACTTACGGGTTTTGGGCCGGGGTCGGGGGTGAAGGGGATAGGGTTGGGGATCGGGTCAACACATACTTTGGCAAACTATTGGGTGTGGTGGAGGTGGGGGCAAAACATACACTCCGCCACCGTCTTAGTTTATTATAGAGTGGTGGTTAAGGGGAGTGGGGGTGGGGGAGGGTACTGTCCAACCACATGTCCCCCTGTTTCTACGCCTATGCATTATCAGTTAAGTTAATCTTAATTATAATTATAGGCCGTGTGTGGGTGTTGCCTACATTCCTGAAGAAATCGAGAGCATTATGAAAGATGAAGATCTTCAGAAGATGAAGGAGGACATGAAAAAAGCCAAGACTCGCGTTGAGGACATGATTCAAGCTCGACATGATAACCTCACAGAAGTGGAACAGGACAGGATCATTGCTTTGGGCCAAATCAAAGAATTAAGGGATAAGATAAACGACGCCTTATATGAATTAGAGAAAACAACAATAAAGGAATTTGAAGCAAAGAGTAAGGCCATTGACAAACAAATCAAGGCAGAACTGGAAGCAATGGATGACATAGTGAAAGGCATGGCTTCCATTCAACAACAACAGGAATCGGCAGAGAGAAATCGATCACAACAATTTGTGTGCATGAAGAATGGTCAGAAGAAAATGTCCGAGGCAGACAAGCTGATCTCAGAGGTAGCACAATCAACAGGAAATACGAGGATCCAATTTGAACCGGATCCTGCCATCGAACAGTTCTTAAATGGACTTTCCACACTCGGTAAGGTTCAGGAAAAGGCAGACGATAATCTAAAACAAGTCCAACAACATGATCGTCTGTACCAAGTTACGAGTAAACAAACTTATAATGTGACAGTCAGCGATGATGATAAAACATGTGACATTTTTACTTCATGTATTCTGAAGTCAGGTGCACTTTTACTTGCAGATTACAATAACAAGAAACTTAAGCAGTTAGACAGTTCCACATACAAAGTGATAGGCCAGTGTGATCTGCCCTCCTGTCCTCGTGCAGTATGTGAAATAAGTCCACAAGAGGTCGCTGTTACCTTGAACAACAACACCATACAGTTCGTTTCCTTGGGAACCAAGATGGCGCCAACGCGGTCAATACAGACGACGCATACTTGTTGGGGACTGGCTTTCAGTTATAGTGAGATGTTCGTATCGAACTGTAGGAAACAAGTCTATGTTTACGATACAATCGGGACACTTTTGAGAACAATATGTAAGGATCAGTCAGGGAAATATATATTTTCTAGCAACCGACATGTTTCTGTGAGTGAGGATGGAAGCAAGATTTATGTCGCCGATTACTATAATGGCCTGGTCACCTTTGACAGACAAGGGAGGGTACTCTCGCAGTTCAGTGACCAAGAGTTATCTGGAGCTTGGGGAGTGTGTGACGATGGTCGTGGGAATGTATTTGTGTGTAAGTGTTCTTCGCACAATGTGGTGCAGATTGGACCGAGCGGAGATAGACTTGGTGTGCTAGCGAAACAGTCAGATGGTATTTCCTCTCCTAGGTCAGTGTGTTATGACAGGTCACAATCTAGATTGATAGTTACAAACCACAGCGACAACATTACGGTATTTGAATTGATATGAACGGCAAACTGTAACACCGATACTAGACCTATATTATCAATTTTGTGTATGGTGTTATGACAGTTCAAAATCTAGATTGAGAGAAACCAACTGAAGAGACAACATTACCCTGCTAATACATTACAACATTACTACTGAGTTGTCATCGTCTAATTATTGAGTGGTTCCTACAAAATACAACAGCATTACAGTATCCGTTTGATTAAGAAATAATGTGCCAAGTATGTCAAATTGACAAATTTAAAAAATAAAAGCAATTAAGTACCGGAGTGTTAAGTTTAATTTTACAAGCGTAGAAACGGGTGAGGGGCGGGGTAAGCAGAGTATATTTTGCCGCCCACCGACCACCCCCATATATTGTCAAACCATGCGTCACACCCCAGACATTTAATGTCCGGAAATTGCTTATTGCACATGGCATTAAAATGTGTGACAAACAAAATATAATACGTTTATCAAAATTTTAAATATTCATTCAACAACATACTAAAAACACAGTACATTTGAAAACGCAAAAACTTTTCATTCTTTTTTTTATTTCAGTTTTTTTTAAATATATTTTAAAGAAATAGAGCAAATCTTGTGCAGCTGTTTATCACCATATGTTAACCTTTGGGGGCAACTAACATAAAATACAATCTTGATTTGAACAGAAAATGATATACAAAGTCTGCATTTTCACTGCTGCCTATATGTATGCTTATATGATATATCTTCAAGCCTGGAACATTTTAAAATAATCTAAAATACATGAGCTGAAAAAACTGAATTTAAACAGAAAATGATTTTTTACTACCGATGATTCTATACACCCCAAATCACTGTACCGTGCAAAAACGATTTTAAATGTTGTAGTTTCTAACCCGACAATGAAATTATGTTTCAAAATCTCCATACATGTTGTATTTTGGCATGGTACTGTAGTAGCTGCGAGAATCGTAGCCTTTATGGTATGTACATTACATATTACACTATTCATAATAATGATCTATTTCGGGTACATTTACAGAGTAACCTGTACGACATCTACACAGGGTACATTTTCAGGGTACAACATCTACTTCGAATACGTGTACAGGGTACCCTGTAAGACATATTCACAGGGTACATTTTCAGGTTATCCTGTACGACATCTACTTCGGGTACATTTACAGGGTAGACTCTACGACATCTACTAAGGGGAAATTCACAGAGTACACTGTACGACATCTACTCTTGCACATTTACAGGACACCCTGTACGACATCTACTAATGGTACATTTTCAGGTTATCCTGTACGACATCTTCTTCGGGTACGTTAACAGGATCCCTGTACGACATCTACTTCGTGTACATTTACAGAGTACCCTGTACGACATCTACTCAGGGTATATTTTCAGGTTATCGTGTACGACATATACTTCGAACATATATACCGGGTACCATGTACGACATCTACTTCGGGTACATTTTCAAGTTATCTTGAAAGACATCTACTTCGAGTACATTTACAGGGTACCGTTTACGACATCTACTCATGGTACATTTTCAGGTTGTCCCTGTACTACATCTACTTCGGGTACTTTTACAGAGTACCCTGTACGACATCTACTCAAGGTACATTTTCAGGTTATCGTGTACGACATCTACTTCGGGTAAATGTTCATTTCATCCTGTACGACATCTACTTCGAGTACATTTACAGGGTACTCTGTACGACATCTACTCCGGTACATTTACAGGGTACCATGTACGATATCTACTTAGGGTACATTTATAGGCTACCCTTTACGACATCTACTTCGGGTACATTTACAGAGTACCCTATAGGACATCTACTCCGGGTACATTTACAGGGTACCATGTACGACATCTAATTCGGGTACATTGACCCATTGACGACATCTACTCAGGGGTATAATGTACGACATCTACCCAGGATACATTTTCAGAGTACCCTGTACGACATCTACTCGTTGTACATTTTCAGGTTATCCTGTACGACATCTACTCAGAGTAAATTTTCAGGTTATCCTGTACGACATAACTCGGAGTATATTTTCAGGTTATCCTGTACGGCATCTTCTGAGGGTATATTTACAGGGTACCCATTACGACATTTACTTAGAGTACATTTTCAGGTTATCCTGTATGACATCTACTCAGGGTAAATTTACAGAGTACCCTGTACGACATCTACTTAGGGTACATTTACAGGGTACAATGTATGACATCTACCCAGGGGTACAATGTACGACATCTACCCAGGGTACATTGACGGGGTACCCTGTACGCCATCTACTTCGAATACCTTTACAGGGTACCCTGTACGACATATCCTCAAGGTAAATTTACAGAGTAAACTGTATGACACCTACATCGGTTACATTGACAGGGTAACCTGTACGACATCTACTTCGAATACCTTTACAGGGTACCCTGTACGACATATACTCAGGGTAAATTTACAGAGTACCCTGTACGACATCTACATCGGGTACATTTACAGGGTACCCTGTACGACATCTACTTCGAATACCTTTACAGGGTACCCTGTACGACATATACTCAGGGTAAATTTACAGAGTACCCTGTACGACATCTACATCGGGTACATTTACAGGGTACGCTGTACGACGTCTAATTCGGGTACATTTACAGAGTACCCATTTACGACATCTACTTCGAATACATTGACAGGGAACCCTGTACAACATCTACTCATGGTACATTTTCAGGTTATCATGTACGACATCTACTTCTGGTACATTTTCAGGTTATCATGTACGACATCTACTTCTGGTATATTTACAGGGTACCCTGTACGACATCTACTCAGGGTACATTTTCAGGTTATACTGTGCGACATCTACTTCGGGTACATTTACAGGGTCCCTGTACGACATCTAATTGGGGTACATTAACAGGGTACCCTTTACGACATCTACTCCGGGTGCATTTACAGGGTACCATGTACGACATCTACTTCGAATATATTTACAGGGTACCAGGTACGACATCTACTGAAGTCCGTTTTAAGGTTATCCTGTACGACATCTACTTCGAGTACATTTACAGGGTACCCTGTACGACATCTACTTCGGGTACATTTACAGAGTACCCTGTACGACATCTACTTCTGGTACATTTTCAGGTTATCATGTACGACATCTACTTCTGGTATATTTACAGGGTACCCTGTACGACATCTACTCAGGGTACATTTTCAGGTTATACTGTGCGACATCTACTTCGGGTACATTTACAGGGTCTCTGTACGACATCTAATTGGGGTACATTAACAGGGTACCCTGTACGACATCTACTCCGGGTGCATTTACAGGGTACCATGTACGACATCTACTTCGAATATATTTACAGGGTCCCAGGTACGACATCTACTCAAAGTCCGTTTTAAGGTTATCCTGTACGACATCAGTTCGAGTACATTTACAGGGTACCCTGTACGACATTTACTTCGGGAACATTAACAGAGTACCCTGTATGACATCTACTTAGGGTAGATTTACAGGTTATCCTGTACAACATCTACACCGGGTACATTTACAGGGTACCCTGTTTGACATCTACTCAGGGTACATTTTCAGGTTATCCTGCACGACATCTACTTCGGGTACTTTTACAGGGTACCATGTACGACATCAACTTCGAACATATTTACAGGGTACCAGGTACGACATCTGCTCAAAGTCCGTTTTAAGGTTATCATGTACGACATCTACTTCGAGTACATTTACAGGGTACCCTGTACGACATCTACTTCGGGTACATTTACAAAATACCCTGTATGACATCTACTTAGGGTACATTTACAGGTTATCCTGTACAATATCTACACCGGGTACATTTACAGGGTACCCTGTTCGACATCTACTCAGGGTACATTTTCAGGTTATCCTGTACGACATCTACTTCGGGTACATTTACAGGGTACCCTGTACGACATCGTCTTAGAATATTTTTACATGGTAACCTGTATGACATCTACTCAGGGTACATTTTCAGGTTAACCTGTACGACATATACACAGGGTACATTTACAAGGTACAATGTACGACATCTTCCCAGGGGTATCTGTACGACTTCTATTCGGGGTACATTTTCATGTTATCCTGTACGATATCTACTCAGGGTACTGTTAAAGGAATCCCTGTACGACATCTACTCTGGGTGCATTTACAGGGTACCCTAATTAATTATGACATCTAATTAAAAACGGTCCTGTATTAATCACAGTCCTTTAACGGGGGTATTAATCACAGTCCTTTAGCGCGGGGTATTTATCACAGTCCTTTACCGGGGGTAATAATCACAGTCCTTTAGCGGGGGTATTAATCACAGTCCTTTAGCGGGGGAATTAATCACTGTCCTTAACGGAAGAATTAATATAGTTCCTGTAGTGGGGTATTAATCACGGTCCTGTAGCGGGGGTATTAATCACAGTCTTGTAGTGGGGTATTTATTACACTCCTGTAGCGGGGTATTAATCACACTCCTGCAGATGGGTATAAATCACAGTCTTGTAGCGGGGTACTTATCATGGGCCTGAGCGGTATTATTAATCACGGGCATGAAGCTGGAGAATTAATCACAGTCCCACAGCGGGTGTGTTAATGACAGTCCACACAAGACCGTGCCGTAGACACTTGTCCTGATACCCCACCGAGTCACCTTATACTGACGCCGGGCCGACCAGTCCAAGAACTACGGTTTATACGCTGAATGTCAAGAATGGGAGCTACGAGGACTGTTCTTATGAAGTCTTTGGTATGACCCGGCAGGGGATTGATCCCACGACTCCCGCAAGCAAGGGAGCTACTAGGACTGTTTTTATGAAGTCTTTGGTATGACCCGGCAGGGGATTGATCCCACGACTCCCGTATTCGAAGCGGACGATCTATCGCTATGCCACGCCGCAAAGATTTCATTTTTGTAACGCATTAGCCAATTTGCTGCAAAAACATTCAAATCTAAATTGCAGATAATTCGTGTTAACTTGCTTTGATATTATTAAGGGAAATAACAGAGAAGAATGCGTCGTATTTGCTCATTTTGTTTGACCGAATGAAAAAGCATAAAAAACAAATTCGTTCTGGTTAAAACTCGTTTGTCTTAACTCAAAATTCGTCACAGTTGTAGAAAAATAAACTGTGTTTAAAATTAATTGCTTTTCTGGTCATGCCCTTTATTTTGAAGCAGAACATTGATTTAAATAATAGATGTTAACCGAAATACAAATAAACTATCAAACTGTGCTTCAGTTTTTGTGTCGCCTGAATAGAATGGCAAACATTTTGGATCACTTTGTCCCTCGTCTGTCGTCCGTCCGTCGTCACACTTTAACCTGCAATCTAACCTTGGCCCTGATCTGAAAAGCGTGCGACCTATGTTCATGACACTTCACACACGTCTTCATCTTAACATAAGGAAGTTTGTTACCCATGTCCAATTACTGTGATTTCAATTTTGGCAGAGTTATGTCCTTTCATAAAAAATTAACCTGCTACCTAACCAAGCTCATAAGTAGCCATAAGTTGAAAATGATTGGACCTATGTTCATGAAACCTCACACACATATTAATCTTACTACACCGACTATTATTACCCATGACCAATAACATTGACTTTCATTTCAGCAGAGCTATGCACTTTTTCATAAAACTTTAACATGTAACCTAACCAAGCTCATAACAGGCCATAACTTGAAAAAATAGTTGACCTTTGTTCATGAAACTTTAAACCTTGGCAATAACTTGAAAATTATGTGACCTATGTTCATGAATCTTCATACAAATCTACATCTAAACCTAAGGGATGTTGTTACACATGTCCAATAACTCTGACTTTCATTTTGGCAGAGTTATGCCCCTTTTCATGAAACTTTAACCTGCAACCTAACCTAGCTCATAACTTGGCAAAACATTGACCTATGGTGTCAAGAAGCTTTATACAGTTCTTCCTTATCAATTATTTAATGCAAATCTTTTCATGAACTTTAAAACTTTAAATAAAAATAGTGTACTTGCTGAAATAAGCATCCGGCAGGCGGCACAAGTCTTCCGTGGAACACCGTTCTAGTTATATGCATTAAATTGGTCCACTTGTTACTTTCGGTTTAAGTATCGTTGATTAACACTTTTGGATTGTGAAACTCGACGACTTTGAGAGTTTGATT
>JAWPHD010023617.1:0-21638 GCA_037043455.1 Cyrtodaria siliqua | reverse complement strand
ACACAACTACCGGTAAAACATGCTTTCCAAAAGCGATCCACCATCTGAGACATACTTTGATTGATGGGTGCCTCCCGTAGTTGCTACCTTGCCAACAAAGTTGAACATTGCATAAGCAAATTGAGGTTTATTTGCAACCCGAATCAAACCGCCTGTAAAAAGTGGAGTTGAGGGAAGCGTCCACAACGCATATGTGAAAAGGGAGGCTAGCTCTTCTTGACTTATCCTGTCTTTTGCAGCAGACAAACGACGTTGGGAACAAATCTGTGGATCAGCTGAATGCACTTAACATCTATTTGTACAGATACTTTTATGTCAAGAGTCGCGGAGACAGAGATTTAATAACTTTTTGTCAAATATCCTTAAGTGACAATGTTGTATCTTGGTTGAAAGGCGTTCTTGCTAAGACATATTCGAATATATTTTTTTTCAAATCAATATCATCTACAATTATATTTTCTTGACTTACTGTACCCTTTGCGCTGTTCACACGAAGGGAAGGTCACACTAGTGAATTCCTGCATATCTGCATTGGTATATGTTCCTGTCCAAGCTGCAGTTTAGAGAAATCAGACAGACCTGGAAATTCTGTCATTACCCTTCCCCTTGTTAGGCCACCCACTGTATTTGAACTTACCACGAGCACTTGCTCTCTCACGAGATTGTGCGACAAAACTGCCCAATAACGATCACTTATACGCAGTACATGAAAACCTTCCATAAAATGTCTGTACACTTCGTGATGGAATAGTCGTTTTGTAACTGAGACATGTTTTGAAGGTACGAATATGCAGACTTTCTGTAGCGATTGACCAGAAGCCGCAAACTATGGCAGCATTCTTGGCAAAGATGGAGGGCTCAATTGCCAATGCGCTCTGCTTTAATAAATGCACGTGATCGTTCCACCATGTCCAGATACAATAGCCAGAGTTGTAAAGTTCTAGAGTTTGAATCAGAGGATTTATACTGGTTCAGTTTGACATGCATCTGATCATAAACTTAGAATGAGCGGACATCTTGAATACCTTTATTTCCTTCTAGAAGTTCAATCAATAGATCTTCTGGTTGATAACGAACGCTCGACTTGTCTGATTCTTGACATGCCGATTCATTCTCATATTTTGTATCTGATTCATTAAACTATTATTTTGACATGCCAGTCTCAGGTTCCATCACAGATTCCTTTTCAAGTATTTGAATTGGTAGCGGAACGTCATATATACTGAACATAATAAGTGAATGGAGAAAAGGCTTCTGCAACCAAATGCCCTAGTCTATAAGTATTTATTTATCCTCGCTGTACTCAATGTAAAAATTTTTTATTTTTTTTGAATTTTTTTCATTATCTTTTTAATTACTTGACACGTACTTTAAAATTCCTTGTCGGCGCTACTCATCCTAAATGCCTTGTTGAATTTCGACGAAACTTGACAGGAAGCATCGGTAAGATGTCTAGTTGAGCATATCACGCTTTTGTTCCAGTTCGCTATTTTTGACGGAGTTATGGCCCTTTGACATTTTAATTTTAAATTTCTTGTCGGCGCTACTTCTCTTAAGCAGCTTTTTGACAACTTCTCCTCATATGTATGACAAACTATGACCACTTCTCCTCATATGTATGACAAACTATGAACACTTCTCCTCATATGTATGACAAATTATGACCACTTCTCCTCATATGTATGACAAACTATGACCACTTCTCCTCATATGTATGACAAAGTATGACCACTTCTCCTCATATGTATGACAAACTATGACCACTTCTCTTCATGGGTATAACACGCTATGACCACTTCCCCTCATATCTATGACAAACTATGACCACCTCTCCTCATATGTATGACAAATTATGACCACTTCTCCTCATATGTTTGACATATGAATGACAAACTATGACCACTTCTCCTCATATGTATGACAATATATGACCACCTTTTCTCATATGTATGACAAACTATGACCACTTCTCCTCATATGTATGACAAAATATGACCACTTCTCCTCATATGTATTATAACCTTACATATGTTGAAAATTACGTAAAACAACATACAAACAAACAAAATCCTCATATGTATGACAAACTTTAGCTCATTTTTTTTTAAATAGGAATAGTATAAAATGTAGTTTCACTGCTGAAATACAAAACTGCTTCACTTTGCATGAAATAAAATTGCAATTAAAGTTATGGAAAAAATATCGGCGATTTAATTTTCTATGTAAGACGAATTTAGCAAGCATGCATACACAGCCATCAGAACATGTTCTGGCATATATAAAAAGCTCACCCGAGGGGTCAAAATGGCAACCAGGGACGAGGCTCTGCCGAGTTCCTGGTTACAGTTCTGATCCCGAGGGTGAGATTTCCCTATCTCACGTGGATAACTCATGATGGATTATTGTTCTCCCAGTGTAGCAGATGTGCTATATTTTGCAAAAAGGCTATAATCATACAAGGTTGTAAGTGGTAGATTCGACCTTAATATTGATAAACAGTTGGGTCTTAACTGGTACATACGACGTTATTATGCTTAAGCTTGCATGTAAATGTACAACTGATACGATGATATAATCTCGTTGTTTGTGGGTATTTAACCTGTATCATCATTTTGATGGTAATACAATCTCTTGCGCCCAGATCTTTTCACAATGGGGCCTTTCAAAATGCACTTAAAGATATGCATTATTAACGTCGCTCTTCTAATTTAAAGCCAGGCATAGCAAATTAAATGTCTGGTTACGAATTGAATAGTTTTACATTTTCAAAATATAGTCGGTAGTTATAGACTACAGAGGGTATAGGACCATGTGTTAGTGTTTGTTCGTGATTGATTAGTTTTCTTGTCATTAGTGAATACAACTCCCAGTTCTCTGTTATTAAATGTTATAATTGTTACAACAATTAATTTGAAACATAATTCGTGTCTCTATTTGTATGTTATGTTACCATTACTATTTAATTAAATTAATACTATTAGTATGTTAAGTGACCATTACTATTTAATTAAATTTATAATAATAAGAGCATGTTTTTTTATATCCGTTTGATTTAACTTTAAAAAATAGAACATTTTCTAACATATAATATTGCAATGTTGTCATCACACGCATGTTCCCATATGCATTCTACATTTCCACCAACAGTATAGCATGAACTAGCAAACTAACAGTGGTTTAATAATCGCTTTTACCATATTTTAAAAGGTCTAACTGCCAGATACAACTTTTTTATGAACATCTTCCTTTCCGAATACTTGATAACATAAGGTCGTAAATGCAATTGCTCAGATTACAAAGTCAATTTTTTTTTTAAATAATAAATACTTTGTTTTATGAGAAAGCGCACTGCAGCTTATGTCATATGAGATTTTTCAGAGAATTCACACAGTTGTTACTGTCAGTCCGTTTCTTTCACTTTCCCGAAAACTATGATTTTTCACTTACGACGTTATAATTCTAGACCATCAATATATAGAGATTATTTAAATGCTGGGATGGATTATAGGGAAATCCTTCAAGAGTTGTATAGACGTGTAGCTCTTTTCACGAACGAGTGTATGAGAGTGAGTGAAAAACAAAACACTTCTACCATCGAGTGAAGGATTACCCAATAATCGATTCGGTCAGTTATCTAATCTATTTATTACATTTTAAGTCAGTTTACTGACGCCATCACTCAACGTCGCAACGTTAGTTATTATTGTGTTTTGAGTTAGTTATTAATTTAATATTTAGCGATTAGGAATATTCTTGCATCCATCCACCGTGTAATACGCGGATCCCCGTGAGGTTGCCGGGGTAGAATACAACCACTGCAAACACACCATCACATGCAGAGGTAGTACCCCCCCCCCCCCCCACCCCACTCCCACCCCCACCCCGCTCCCCCAATTCATATGATATTTTTCATTTTTTACCATGCTCGTTCAAGGTCATGACACCGCGTACGCAAACGTGAAAACGTGGCTCCATCGTAAATGGCAGCAACTTTGCAGGTAAGAAGGTTCTAAGCCCCAATTCATATTATATTTTTCATTTTTTACCATGCTCATTCAAGGTCATGACACCGCGTACGCAAACGTGGAAACGTGGCTCCATCGTAAATGGCAGCACCTCTGCAGGTAAGAAGGTTCTAGGCCCATTCTACATATTTTATCTCGATGCATGTGGAGGATGAGCCTGGCATTTTCATTCCTGTTAGGCGTCATATAACCATTCATGTGCTGGTGCGCCTTAAAACCCAATTCAATTCAAAGTAAAACGTTGAAAGCCTTATCCCGAATGCAAGATAAATACTTTCTATCCGGAATGTAAAACGCGGATATCCTAATCGGTATGTAAGAACACCCACGGCTGTCGACTTAAAATAAACACACACATTTAAGTATTTGTATGCTCTTTTGTCAAACTAAATCACAGTATGTTTGTGATTTTAACTATACGTACGTATATTTCAAAATTTCTAATACTAACGTATTGCTGATATGTTGACTATTTGAATGAAGCAAACAAAAAACAAAGTGTACACTCGCAAATATGATTAACAAAAATATTCCTACTTTGTTTCATTTCCTACTTTGCGCATTGACGATAACGAACATATTCTTACTTTGTCCCAATTCCTACTTTGCGCACGGACTATTGCGGAATTGAACCGCTCATTTTGAGAATTCCGATAATGCCGCGCATTTTGAGAATTCTTACTTTGCGCAGAGCAATTCTGGAATTGTCCATATTCTTTTTTTGCGCATAACATAATTATATACCAGTGTATGTTTGTTTATGTTTCTTACCTTTATCAGCACATTTTTGTTTGTTTTGTAAAGATAGCTCAATCATCGAGCTATCTTTACCTAAAACTATACTGGCGTGCCATACTATATTTCAAATTGTTATCACCCGCAAAACACCTTATCTCGTGGCTTACCTTTATCCTTACTTATTTTCTTACCGGTTAGTGATCTAATAGAGCAAACAATGCATGTCTTGAAATGTCTTGAACGATACAGTTTTGTCAAACAGTTTTGTTCATTTTGTCTTTTAAAATATTCCAAAATCTCTTAGGTTCCGCCCGTTTTAGATGTTCAGTGCCGCCAGTGACTGTAGATAGACGTAATATAAACGGGTCCTGATGTCGCATAGCTTTTTTAAATTCAAACTGATATCTTTTTTTACGACAAATAAGTTTGTATGTTTTCTTTAATTTGCCAAATTATTTCCTACTATAACTGGTATTTTGCCGATTAAATACACGTAATGCTGCTAAATAACACCTTCTAGCCTGCTGGCATTCGGAATAAAGCCACTCGGCCTGTTTAACAAAGGATTTATCAAAAAAAGTATGCGTTTCTATTTGTTGAATATGTTTTTAAAAAAAGTGGATCTTCCACCTCTCGTATTATACTTGTAAAATTAATTAACAAAGTATTTACATCGTTTCTACTATTAGTCACTGTAGCACCGCTAAATGTAAAAACGTCCGCTAAATGTTAAAACGTCCGCTAAATGTAAAAACGTCCGCTAAATGTAAAAACGTCCGCTAAATGTTAAAACGTCCGCTAAATGTAAAAACGTCCGCTAAATGTTAAAAATCTTCCGCTAATTGTAAAAAAACTTCCTCCAAATGTAAAAACTTCCGCTAAATGTAAAAAAAATACTAACCGCTAAATGTTATAAATTTTAACATATAGCGTTTAGTGGAATCCGTTAACCGCTAAATGTTAAAAGTCACTAAAGTTGCCTGAAGTATGTAAGGGTATGAACAATGCTGTTTTAATCGACTCGATGACGTTGTTATCAAAGTAAGTCATAACGACAAAATGATGCTGCTGTTACTGCTGCTGTTACTTCTGCTGTTTTCTGTTACATTTAGCGGAAGATTTTTAACATTTATCGGAAGTTTTTACATTTAGCGGAATTTTCACATTTAGCGGTGCTACAAC
This sequence comes from Cyrtodaria siliqua, assembly GCA_037043455.1. Lineage (NCBI taxonomy): Eukaryota > Metazoa > Mollusca > Bivalvia > Adapedonta > Hiatellidae > Cyrtodaria > Cyrtodaria siliqua. The sequence goes on along the minus strand of JAWPHD010023617.1, from coordinate 15,693 downwards.
TGTAGAATTCACTGGTAAAATGTATATACCGTTCGAAAAGGTCGCTTGCGAAGTTGAAGTTATATTCAATATTGAACAAACTAAATAAACTAGAAATGTTTTCCTGAGAAACGGATACACCCATAAATCCCCCCTCCCCTACACACAATGAAAACAATCAATAGGAAATATAAAATTCTAACGAAGAAATGGCCGTAACTTCAGTAATACAATGTTGATTTTGGAGCCGAATCGATATGTCCATCTTGATATCATAGGTAAGCATCCTGTACAGTTTCGGAACAATCAGTTGAAATATGTAGGATGAGACGCAAATGATATTATAGTATAACATTAGACAAAAAAGGGGCCGTGATAAAAGGTCGATTTTGGCGCCGAACGATAGCACATTTTGACATCGTAAGTAATATTCTGTAAAGTTTCAAAACAATCAGTGGAAAAGTGTAGGAGGAAATAGAAATATACCATAAATCTTTACGAAAAAAAGGGCCGTACCTCGGATTATACAAACTTAAAGTTATATTTGGCGCCGACTCGATATATGCACATCTTAACAGCATAGGTAAGTATCTTCGAAACAATCAGTTAAAAACAGGCCATAGACGCACAAGATATTATAATGTAAATTTTGTTGAAAAAGGGGCCATACCTAGGATGATACATGATCGAATTTGCCACCGAATCGATATGCACATCTTGATATCATAGGTAAGCATTATGTTTCGAATCAATCACTTAAAAACTATAGAAGATAGACGCACAAGATCTTATAACGTAAAGTTTAACGAAAAAACGCATTAACTCTGATCATACATGATCGAATTTGGCAGTCGATATGCACATCATAGGCAAATATCCTGTAAAATTTCGAAACAATCGGTTGAAAATTGTAGGAGATAGATGCACTCGGACTATTTGCCCTCACCATTCGGTGGTAGTGCATAACAGGTAATCCTTATCGTGTTTAAGCAAATATGCTAATTAGTGTCTATGTAGGCTTTATTGGAAAAAGTTCCTTGCAGTGGATGCAAAAAATCAGTGGATACAAATAAGTAAGTTATAAAATCATGGAGTCAAATTTATAAGCAATCCGCCAACCTCTGTTTAAAGCTAGATATAAAATGTTGATGGTTCTCCCTTAAAGGATCATCCCATATATACATAAAGCCATACGTATTAAGCAGAGATTTTAAACCACTTTCAAAATCAGATATATGAAGACTTATATATAGATGATAAAATTATATTTTCTGTTGTAACTAATTTCAACCAATATCTAACTATTCAAGTATATCTTGTGATAAATAATGGATAACGCCCCAATTCACCGTAAACACCAGCATTGCTCGTTGTCAGTTTTACTACTAGAATGTTTTTACAAAGTTTGAGATAAATTCTCTCTATCTCCTTCGAATTTGTGAAACTCCACACTTCAAAGCAGTAATTGAGTATTGGTGAGATAAAAGCATCAAATAATTGAAGGGATGTTTTAGGTGTTAGTTCAGTTTTTCTTATGTTTGCAGTTATATACGATGATAAGTTTTTGAAAAACACGTCTGTCTGCTAATGAGAGACAACCGATTTCAGCAATTAGCTTATTAATTGAAACGGACCTAGTAACACTACTTGCAGCTTCATAATGTATTTTTTCTAAACATTGTATGTATTTGACGATTAGTATTTATATATACTAAAGTCTAATTAAGTGTTCTGTATTCTGTTCTGTACTCTACAGATTTTTTTTTCATAAACTGTGCAGCCATCCCAAACAATAGAAGTATTCTCTAATATCGGTCGCATATATGAAATGTATATTTAGTTCATTGTTTTCCGTCCAATTTTATATTTAAGGAATCTCATCAAACCTAAAACCTTTGATGCTGACGATAAACTATTATTGATAATGTGTATGGCACGCCGTTTGCACAATAATCCCGTAAACCCCAGTTATCATCGTAAATCTAGGTTTACGGTTCAATAACTGGGGTTTCTGACCAAGAAACCACGTTTATCAGAATTAATTATGTAAACTTAAGTTTATGCTCAGAAACCCAAGTTAACGAAATTGGCATGTATAGGCCAAATGCACAATAATCTCGTAGACCTAGGTTTCTGACAGAAAGTTCAAACGTAAGTTTTTATTTCATAAACAACGGTTTCTGGTTGATAACCTAGGTTCAGGAAACGTGGTTTCTCATCGCCGTTTGCATACTAATGTTATTGGTCATGTGACAATTGTGACCAATCAAACAATTTGATTTTTTTATTGGCGCTCATGATACAGGTACTGCGACAAAGTCTGGGTAAACTGGGATGAAAATTGACATATAGGGTACTGGGATAAAGAAAGTAAAACTACTCGTCCGAACTCGATAAATGTTTCGCATACTTTACTTATACGAGTACACGTAATCTTCAGATATGTGCATCTTAACTTACTTGTATCTGCTGTTGTCGCAAAGCCCCGAATTGTCGTGTGATTTGACAAATACTATATTACTACCGATCCTTAATATTTGAAATGTATACATTTATCACCTTGAACATTTAAACAGGGTACATGCATGGCTGGCTTACATTTCACATTGGTAATTCACTGAGACATCATAAGGCGTTTACATCGGTGAGCCAAGCATTTAATATTTAATATCAATTTCAGTTGACGCCACAGGCTTACAATATCTGCATGAATAATAATGCATCTGTTCAGCTTGAATTATTTTGCAAGTATTATCTAACGTAACATCAAACTTGAAATGCTATTACAACATATATGTTCATAAGCACATTGCATACGTTTTATATGGAGTCCCAATTGAAATAATACTTATGATGTATATGAATCTAAAACTTGCGGTGCCTTTTCAGTCTAGACTAGACATTTTCTTAAAGAAAAACACGAATTCAACGAATTGAACAGGCGACAAATTTAGTGCATGTGCAACTTTTGCATTAAATTAAAGTACATTAGTATGGTTTCATCTATATTTGGAAAGACATCAGACCGCTTCAATTCCTTTAAACGCAACACATTGAAGACTGGCTAAAAAATAATACACTTTACATTGCATTAAATTTACAGACCGGGGTTTAGCAGATTATTTGTTTCTCTTTGTCACTATATGGAGAGAGATGGAGAGAGGAAAGAGCACACATACCATGTATTCAAATAATGCGCGAACACACTATCGAAATCCAGACGTAATTCATGTACCTTCAATTTTGAAATTAGCAGTTAACGCTAATATGTCGCCTTTAAACAAAATGTGAGACCATTAAACGACTGATATAATTTACTGTCAGAAAAGTCAACTTTTCGATACTGGTACCTTTAGAAGAGACGTCGAAGGCCAAAACGGCTTTCCAATGTCCACTGGGATTGTTCCATTTCTTAGTAATGCCGTTTGGCTTAGTTACGGCGCCTGCTACGTCTGGTAGGATGATGAGGATCGTTCTCAAAGGTATGGAAAATATAGACAACTTCACAGACGACATTATTATCTTTACCATGACATTTGAGCAACATATGGATGTTTTACGTGAGCTCTTAACTAGGTTACGAGAAGCTAATCTAACGGCTAAACCAAGTAAGTGTGCCATAGCGTACGAGCGTATCGAGTGCTTGGGACACTACGTGGGCGATGAAAGGCTGACGCCACATCCAGATAAGGTAAAGGTGATCCAGGAGGCAGAAAGACCGCGGACCAAAAGACAAGTAAGATCTTTTTTGGGATTAGTAGGCTTTTATAGGAGGTTTGTGCCAAATTTCTCGAATATCGCTCTACCCTTGACCGACCTTACTAGAAAAGGCGAACCTAATCAAGTAAAGTGGAGCCCAGCACATGAACTTGCGTTTATGTCGTTGAAGAAGGCACTGACAGTTAGTCCGATTTTGAAACTGCCAAACATGTCAGAACCATTTGTCTTGCAAACTGATGCGTCAGATAGCGGTATATTGGTGCAGTTCTTTGCCAAGATGAATCGGGTATCAAGTTTCCGGTAGCTTATGCAAGCAGAAAATTGAAGAAAAATGAAGAGAACTATGCCACCATCGAAAAGGAGTGTTTGGCAATTGTTTGGGCAGTACAGAAGTTTTACAGGTACTTATATGGTCAGGAATTTGTGTTAGAAACAGACTACCAGCCTTTAACGTATCTAACAAAGGCCAAGGTAGCAAATCCAAGGTTGATGAGGTGGGCATTGATATTACAGCCATTCAGAATAAGGATTGTAGCTATAAAAGGCATCGAAAATGTAGGTGCTGATTACCTTAGTAGAATCTAGGAAAATGGTAATGTGTGTACAAAGTACTACGTACTTCATTCAGAGGGGAGGTAATGTCACATTACAGTTTTATTTTAACTTCTCATATGCTTATTTTATCACTTTAACTGAAAACGGTATATGCCCATGTGATAGCCTTGTGGGTAAACTGTTACTGGTCAAGCGTACACACTCTATTGAATAGGCATTTTGTTATATTATGTAACGACTACTCACCTGAAGGTTTTGGTCAGTTTGGTTTGCACATTTATAGAGAACAGACGTGCTCATAAATTAGCTATATATTTTAGTATACCGCATGTAGAACTTATCTGCAGATACTAGACGACCAGTAGACTTCTGGGGTAAGCTATATTTACGCATTCTCATATTTTAAATACTATTAAACGCTTGCAGTCTGAGTGAAGTAATAACGTGAGCATTTATATTGTGTATTTTAATTTTGTTTAAATTAACATGTACGATACCTCGACTTATTGTGTAATTACACGTGTCTAGCCAAGTTAAATGGTTATTTAACAGATTATATGTTGCTGTAATGTATGGTGGTCATATAGGGTCATTCTTGGGTCATGATAAATGTGCATAGGCGGAGTTGTTGAATAAGTATACGGGCGTTACAGTATTGGCTTACTGACTGGGTTCAATAATCGGAGCTTTATGTGTTCGAAGGATAACGTATGGGTTATTTATTATGTACATACTCTTGTCAGGTGGCAGTGACGGGCTAGCGTTGAAATAGAGGGCTATCCCGGCATGATGGTTGAAACATCGAGACAATGTGCGTACGGGATACTGAGATGGTAGATCAACAGGAGCAGAGGGTACATGATGTAGACGAGGACAAACAGTAGGATTTTCCACGTCGGAGCGGACGAAGGGTGATGGGCCTTAAGTCGGAGACAAGTGGACGTTGGATGAAAGGTGTTGTGAAACAACGTCGGAGTTAAGAGTTAGATAAGTGAAACATTTAACAATTGACCCAGTAATGGGAATGACCAGTGACTTCAAGAAGTAACAGCATCACAGAACATTATAAGTTATATTTTTTTATAGCTTGGTTAAACCACTTAATTTGATCATATACATATTAAAATTTGTAAAAGTGTTCATGTACTTTCGTCAATCCTTACCCCACTCATCCATCCCGTGACACCAGCAAGGTCAAGGTCACACTTAGAGGTCAAAGGTCAAATCGTGTTTGGTCAATAACTGGCAGTCCTGGACTGATTTTCAAAAGACTTGCCACTTGAATGCTACTTTCCCTGTCCGAACTTTTTATATTTCTTTGCCACAAGTGGTCACCACAACCAGATGACGTGTCGCGAAATTCAGGTCCATGGCACCAAGGTCAGTGTCATACTTAGAGGTCAGTGGTCACTTCGGGGGAATTTGTCATTTACAGTGACATTACTTGTTTATATATATCAGGCCATCATCTATATGGGTTATGGTTGGTCAGTCACTATTAAGCTATTAATTTGTTGTTTTTTTATCATGTTTATTTCTCATAAATAACATCAATTGTCATTTTTATTGGTAGGTGATGGAAGGTGGGGTGGGGTGGGGTGGGGTGGGGTGGGGTGGGGTGGGGTGGGGTGGGGTGGGATGGGGTTGGTGTCGCGGGTACGGGGACCAGGGGTGGTGTGGGCAAAAAACGAAATATATTAATATATAACACTTGTGCAATAGTAGTGGTAAACATCCAATCTGTTGTTAGTCACCAGCTACCTCCCCACCCCTTTCTAACCTTCACCTTTATATATCTTTTCTTTAAATATCCTCATTTTCATTTAATATTGCTCATGGATATATCTTTTTTGCTATTTCCTTTTAGATGGCTTGTATAAAAGAGATTCCATTTTCTCTGGCTGTATATTAGGTGTATAATTCCTTGTTATCTGAAAATTAGTCGAGCTGCTCTGTTCTCTGACAGCTCTTGTTCTTTTTCATGTTTGTTGTTCTTTAGGTTTCATCAGTGTATCATTGTGTATTCTAACACGACCTGCGCAGTCTTTCATATACACATAGAAGAGAAACAACTGTATGTTATTCTACGATAAAATACGGCTGTTCCATTAATTCCCGACGTATATTTCATCCATTGGAAGCGCCACCGTTACATGACGTAGCTTGGTAAATTTATGCATCAGTACACATAACATTAATAAGCATCTTGAACAAGCTGAAAACGTAAACGTTTGATGTCAAACAGTGCAAGCTGTAAGCAATGACTTAATTGTTTGTCACGTGACTACTTTTAAACTTACGGTACATATACCGCGCAGAACTTTGCATACGGGTGCGCCCAATGGATCAGCCTGTAAACATAGCAGCCTGATTACCTTGACCTCCGAGATAATATATAGTGCCCCCACAATAGCGTCAACAATGGGGTTATTATTGTGTTAGAATCGAAATAATAAACACGTACCTGTATTTATTATTTCTTGGTTAATGGCCTCTGTGTTCCAGGAGTTAAGTTAACAACTCTGCATTGTAAACTACACCACAGCAATTCAAATCGCACTGGGAGCACGACTTTAAAGTAAAAAAAGTGTCGATAAGTGGATGATCTGCCTCCACCACAAAAAACTCATGTCACTCATAGCCTAAAATGTGCTGCAAAGTGACATTAAATACCAAACAAATTATTGTGTATTGTATTAAATTTGTTATTCTTTTAAAGTGGTTGATGCACTATTTTCAAGCAAGGTTTATTTAAAGGGCTCAGAACAACTTAAACAAAGCTGAAAGAATTACCAAAATGCCATGAAAAATAAAGGAGAGATGGTCCATTTAAGATTTGCAAAGAAACTCAGCACAAATGTTCACCATAATCAGACCCAGGTCCGTAGCTCAAAGGTCAAGGTCACATTTGGAGGTTAAAGGTCAGAAATAGGCTTGTAACTTTGTCATGCATCTTGGGATTTTTAAATAACATAACACAAATGTTCACCATAATGAGACGACGTGTCCAGCGTAAGACCCAGGACTGTAGCTCAAAGGTCAAGGTCACACTTGGAGATTAAAGGTCAGAAATAGCCTTTTTCGAACTGTAACTTTGTCTAGCATTGTGGGATTTTGAAATAATTCGTGTCAAATGTTCAGCATAATGAGACGACATATCTCGCGCAGACCCAGGTCCATAGCTCAAAGGTCAAGGTCACACTTGGAGGTTAAAGGTCAGAAATGGGCTTGTCTGGGCTGTAACTTTGTCATGCATCGTGGGGTTTTGAAATAACTAGGCACAAATGTTCACCATAATGAGACGACGTGTCGAGCACAAGAACCGGCAGGGGACTATGGCCGTCCCTCGGACTGCTTCTTGTTTAATTGGGTATTTTAGGATTTTAATTGGGTAAACCATTTTCTACTATAATCAACCATGGAAACTTAGACTTTCACTCTCGTTTTGTTTCTTTCGTCATGCGATCACCAGAATGTTCTGGCTTTTTACAGTCGATCTTATCAACAGTCGACAAAACATCATTCAATGACAATGTTCGATGTGTCATCAAAACAGGCTAGAACGAGGTCGTCCAATGTCTCTTTTTGCCATTGTTGACGTTTAGACAAAGTTGAGCGCTTCGGCGATGCGGAATAATTAAAAATAGACTGAATACAATATTTTTGATCCGTAAGGATTTACTTTCTGAGTGAAAAAAAATGCAGTTGAGAACTGGTCACATCTAACCAATATCAAAGGCTCGCTTATTTGCAAATTCAAAGGAAACGTCGATGCATTCCGTTTGATAGTGGCTATCATTACGGTAACGGATAACATTGATACGCTGTCAAAAATGGTTTATTTGTGTATTTAATGAATTAATTACTTTATTGGTACGCACGCTTCTGATTTTAATAGAGTATTTAGTGAGTTTTAATTGGGTATCTACGCAAATACGCTGATTATCTGTAGCTCTGCCTATATATTTAATTTTAATAAATTTGGAGTGATTTTCTTTGCTTTTAAATGTATTTTGTTAATATACCTTATATGGTAAAATGGCGTGATTAAGCTATCATTCCATATAAAGTAAAAGTAAAGTGTTTGTTTATTATGGTGTCAACCCTATTGAAAGGGCCAGTCAATTTTGACTTGTGAGACACCTTTGTCTTGAACGTCATTACTTTACGATTCCTATTCTTTAATGCCAGGCACCAGGCAGGTAGGCAATCGGTAACCGTTATTTGACTAGCTGGCGGCTCACCAACCGGTCTCTCTTCAGTTTAGTTTAATAATATTTTATTACAGATATGTTACAGTACATCAATTCAACATCACAATATTTATAGAAACATATGCAAATGGATTGAACTGAACCACAAGTCATTGCAACGTTAGTTACAGTTCTGTCTTCAGTAACAAGCCCGCCTCTGACGAGACTCAAACCTTCGACCTCCGGATTACGAGGTGGATGCCTTAATCACTAGACCACCGTAACTCCATATATGTTCTTTCAAATTTTCAATAGGTCATATCTCCTTTATTTTTTATGACTTTATTGCTGATTCTTTAAGTTTTTCAGAGCCATTTTAAATAGTGTTTAAAAATAGTGCATCATCCCCTTTACGCCTGAGCAGAGATTATTCCAAATCCGATTTTTGTCACGTGATATTTTGGATAGGGTTCACTTAAAAAATAAAAAAGATTTATTCATTAAAGTGTTGTAATTTCTTTAATACTACACCGAATTGCATGCAACAAAGTGCACATTACCCGCATAAATCAGTTGAATACATGTATGAAGTCCGATTCTTCCAAAAGAATTGTCGTTGCGGAGTTCTCGAGCAACCACCGAATTGTTTGTTGGTAGGTGCATATCTCTGCCGTAGTACGAGCAATATATGCATTTTCCCGATCATTTAGACTAGTTTTACAATTCCCCGAGTTGCCTGGAACTATTCTAAGGCATTTAACCAGAATATGTATTAAATCTGCAAATGCTAGGGTGCACACATACAATTATAAGTCAAAGTGCACACACTCTATAGAAATAGTAGGATAACATTTATTGCAAACAGCCAATTGTTTAAATTTGCAGTTGGTCGTAAAATGTTCAGGCCAATTAATAATATTGTTAAATTATATTTACATTACGTGGTCCGAGTATTAACTTTCATACCCTGTCAAACCCCTTCTCCTAGAAGAAAAAAACTGGGTTGGCTGGGGCCTGAAATAAAACCTTAATTTCGGCTTAAAATATTGACATATTGTATAATTGAAACATTTAATAGATATTTTAACAGATTATCAAATTTTTTTCGGTAAAGAATGTTTTTAAATATGTTTTATTGACAAAAAATATATCCAAAATAAAATATTGCTAATATAAGCTTTCCCATCACTTAAAGGAATTCAGGAGGGAGGGACCACGTAATGAAGTAAATCATTTTAGTTGATTCAGCTCATCATAATTTTTTATTATTTTTCGAGAAAAAAATGATTAAAAAAATAAAGGTTAAATAATAAAAAAAAATAACAGCGCATACTAGGCTCATTTAAAAACTTATATAGTTATATATCGAAAATATAGAATCGTGTTATTCCACTCACACACCGTAAGTTTTGTGATAATATAAAATACACCACGACTTAAATACTACCTGCATCTGGATAGTACCATTTTGGAATTCCACTAATCAATAAATGATCTAAAGTTATTGGTATATTGTCTTGAATGGTGATAATATATATTATAAATATTATAAATATTGATTAAACTAATGAATCCTGAAATTTCAATTATAGTTGTATTATAGTTTGGGATCACTCTTCGTCCGTCCGTCCGTCCGTCTGTATAACATTTTGCCCTGGGGTCACATTCGGTCCTGCCCAGGTGTTACACTCTAGCACTTTTATTAGCTCGACTATTCGAAGAGAGAGCTTATGTAATCACCCCGGTGTCGGCGTCGGCGTTGGCGTCGGCGTCGGCGTCCCACATCAAGGTTTGCGTGTAAGCTGTGTTTACAAGTCTATATCTCTTACATTTCTTATCCTACCACGACCAAATTTGTTCATGGGCTTCCTTGTAGCATTATCTTAAGGGCTGCATAATTTTGGTTCCTGTAACCAATGGGCTCCCATGGAACCCAAATTATGATAGCCCATAAAATGTGCCCCATTTCACATCAAATTTTGCGTGTAAGCTGTGTTTACAAGTCTATATCTTTTGCAATTCTTACCCGAGCACAACCAAATTTGGCCATTAGCTTCCTCATAGCATTATCGTAAGGGCTGCTGAAGTAATTTTGGTTCCTGTAACCCCTAGGCTCCCATGGAACCCAAATTCTGATAGCCCTTAAAATATGTCTGTTTCACATCAAATTTTGCGTGTAAGCTGTGTTTACAGGTCTATATCCCTTACATTTTTTTGTCCTAGCTAAACTAAATTTTGGAATTGGTTTCCTTATAGCGTGTTGTAAAGGGTTGGATAAGTAATTTTGTCTTCTGCAAGTTCTGGGCTCCCATGGAACCCAAATTGTGATGGCCCATAAAATGTGCAATAAAGGCAGATCTAGATTTGCATGTAAGCATGTATATATCTATAATTTTGGTTTGGGATTTGTTATAGCATTATGCATCTTATTACTTCACCCATATTGGGGCATGGGCTTCCTCCTCACCCTCTACCACCCCCCCCCCCCCCTCACTCCCCTCCACACTTTATTTTTTTACTTATGTCTGTGTTGTTTTAGTCAATTCTTACACATATATATTGCAACCCTCCCCGCCCCATCACCCCACCCCCCGCCTCTCAACCCATCACCCCCCACCCCCCACCCCGCCCCTGACTTGAAACATTTTTTTCTTTTTTGTACATATTTCTGTGTTGCTTTTGTCAATTCTTACACATATATGTTGCAACCCTCCCCGCCCCCCCCCCCCACCCTCTGCCCCCCACCCCGTCTCTCACCCCATCTCCCCAACCACCACGCCCACACTTTATTTTTATTTTTTTCATTGTTTTACATATTTCTGTGTTGTTTTAGTCAATTCTTACACATATATGTTGAATGTTGCAACCCTCCCTACCCTCCCCCCCCCCGCCTCTCACCCCACCCCACCCCAGACTTGAATATTTTTTTTAACATATTTCTGTGTTGCTTTTGTCATTTCTTACACATATATGTTGCAACGTTCCCCCCCCCACCCCCACCCCCACCCCCCGCACACACAACCCGCCCCAGACTTGAATTATTTATTTATTTTAACATATTTCTGTGTTGCTTTTGTCAGTTCTTACACATATATGTTGCAACGTTCTCCCCCCCCCCCCACCCCACACTCATGTCTCTCACCCCACCCCCCAACCCGCCCCAGACTTGAAACTTTTTTTTTTTTTAACATATTTCTGTGTTGCTTTTGTCAGTTCTTACACATATATGTTGCAACGTTCTCCACCCCCCCCCCCCCCACTCCCGCCTCTCACCCCACACCCCAATCCGCCCCAGACTTGAAACTTTTCTTTTTTTTTCTTTTTTTTTTAACATATTTCTGTGTTGCTTTCCTCTAGTCTCCCCCCGCTCTCCCCCACACCTAACCCCCATTTGAAGCTTTTTTTTTTTTTACATATTTCTGTGTTGCTTTTGCCAATTCTTACACATATATGTTGCCCCCTCCCCGCCCCCCTCCCCGCCCCCCCCCCACCCCCCCCCCCCCCAGACTTGATTTTTTTTTTTTTACATATTTTTGTGTTGCTTTTGTCAATTCTTACACATATATGTTGCCCCCTCCCCGCCCCCCCCCTCCCCCCACCCCCCCCCCCCCCCGCCCCAGACTTGAATTTTTTTTAACATATTCCAACCCCCACCACACCCGCCTCTCACCCCGACTCACTTGATTTTTTTACATATTTCTTTGTTGTTTTAGTCAATTCTTACATCCCCACTCAAACTCGATTTTTTTATTTATATTTTTTCTTCTTCATATTTTTGTGTTGTTTAGGTGAATTATTACATAGCTTCTTGCACATATATGTTGCCCTCACCACCCCCACTCCCCCACCATCCACCCCCGTCTTTCTCCCACCCCCATCCCGCATCTCACTTAAAACTCGATTTTTTTTTTGATTTTTCTTTTTTTTTTACATATTTCTGCGTAGTTTTGGTCAATTCTTACACATAGTTATGTTGTGCTCCCAGCCCCACCCCACATTGTTGTAGCCTTGTTTTCTGATGGTATATACTAGCTATCAATTTATTATTCTCCGAAAAATCGAATAGTCGAGCTGCGCTGTTCTCCGACAGCTCTTGTTTTGTATTTGATCTTCATCAGACTTTGTCAGTGTCTTTATATGAATGTTGTTAACACAACAGAGGCCACATTTCTTGAACAATCTTAATCAAAATTGCACAGATTGTATATGACCAAAAGATTTCGAAGAAGTTCGATAATGGGCCAGTACTCGGGTGATCGATTTATGGCCATCAAGGCCATCTTGTTTTCTACTTTGCTTCCTATCGTTTCTTATTTTATGTGTGTGCTCTATCATTTCCGGGTTTCCAGCATATTCTGGTTAAAAATCGAGTATTGTCACTTAAAAGGAGGTACATGTCCTAGAATAGTTCCAGGCAACTCACGGACTAGTAAAGATAGTCTAAATGGTCGTGGAAAATGCATATATCGCTCGTATGCTTTGTGTACTGTTGTATGAAGTTTTATAATAAATAATTATACAGGTGAAATTGATGTTGACCCATTTGATGTCGATAAGGAAAGGATAGCAGGTGATGAGGAGAAAGAAACTGTAGTTCATCAGGTGGAAGAACCAGCAATGACTGCGGACCAGACCAGCAGCAATGTAATGCAGCCAGGACCAGCAATGACTGCGGACCAGACCAGCAGTAATGTAATGCAGCCAGGACCAGCAATGACTGCCGAACCAGACCAGCAGCAATGTAATGCAACCAGGACCAGCAATGACTGCGGACCAGACCAGCAGCAATGTAATGCAGCCAGGACTAGCAATGACTGCGGACCAGACCAGCAGCAGTGTAATGCATCCAGGACCAGCAATGACTGCGGACCAGACCAGCAGCAGTGTAATGCAGCCAGGACCAGCAATGACTGCGGACCAGACCAGCAGCAATGTAATGTAGCCAGGACCAGCAATGACTGCGGACCAGACCAGCAACAAAGTAATGCAGCCAATCAACTTTGGTATTAAGGAAACAGATACAAAGCCTATCACTTTGAATGCTGGCAATGTTCTGGAGCAAGGTATAAAAATATATTTTTGCTGGAGTTGAAATACAATGATCTATGTAAAAGAGATCAGGTTTGTCAGAGTTTAAATGTACTGTATATATACAGTCCTACAGTCCCCTCAGCCACAGTCAGATGTATTTTTTTTACCTGGTTAATAAGGTCGCAACATAACTAAACTTACCAAAAAGTAACAAGGTCACACCCTACAGACATCGCTTCACAGCAAATATATAGATTCACAATACACAACTTCCGCTGTTAGTACAGTAGCGTTAGACTACTGTGTTATGTATCTATAAAGAAGTCAACTGGCCATATTTCAATATAATTTTGCACAAATGATCTAACATTTGGATTAATCAAACCAACATGAACCTTCTAAATTTAATTAAGATTTTGCTGATGAAAGTGTTAAGCTGATATGAGAGGTTGAGAAACGAAACTGGTACAGGTATCTACCCGTACACGCACCAGTAAGCGTTATTCCAATATTTGTGTTAAGAATATTGTTTACATGTACGGGTACTGGTAAGTCCTAGGTTGGGGAAAATCATATCATTTTTTTCTTATCCATTATCTAAGGAAAAAACCAACGTCACTTTACAAGTATAAACCATAATACAAATAACAGAAATGTGTCCATTTATCCATCCATAATCAACAACCCACACACACACACACCCCTCCATCTATCCACTCGCGCACCCACCCACAACCCATTCATCTATTCACTAATCCACAACCCATTCATCTATTCACCCACCCACAACCCTTTCATCTATTCATCTACCTACCCTACAATCATCCATCTATTCACCCCCCCCCCTTCCCCACTCCCCTCCATCCACCACCAAACCACCAACCACCAAATCACGACACCAGAAGAGACAACTGACTTTTTCCAAGCGTAAGTCCATATTCGTTATGAAATTGCTCATAAATAAATATGTAAAAAATAATTAGTCCTAAATATATTTAAACTTGTTTCACAGTCATAGCCTACATGTTCAAACATTATAAAATGTAAACGGGTAACCCACTCATCAAAAACAGTTCAAATCAATACAAATCAATACAAAAAATATAAAGAAATGCAAATAGCATGACTGATTGCACGAATGCTTAAGGTACCCGGGCAAGTGTTCACTATTTAAATCCAACAAACAGTCATTGCTCAGTTTGATTACAAAGTTATCCGTTTTTATTGTACGGGAAAATGGTTTCTTACCCGTTATAAACGTGTAGAACAACAGGAAGCTAGTGACAGAGTTTGGCATTTATAACGTAATTTGATGACGTATCATCGTCTACCGGTACCCGTATGCGCTTCGTTTCTCAACCTTTCTAATGATAGCCAAATACACTGCATAGATGATTTTTTTATTCAACATTCCCAGTATCAGTTTGGTAGCTTGAACAGTATGGATAGTATGGAAGTTTGCATCGCCTTGGGTAATAAAAGAAACGTTAAAGTCTGCGAATGGAAAGGCGAAAAACGAGTAGATCTTCGAGAATGGGACTGCGATCGACCCACTAAGAAGGGTATCAGTTTACCTTTAATGCGTTGGAAGTTTTTGGTAGATAATATCGAGAATGTGGACGAGGCTCTTAACAACCGTACGTCGTACGAGCATCATTTGGGCGGAAACGTTTATTGGAAAATCAAGAAGGACAATCCTTGCGTGGACATTCGTCAGTACTGGAAACCGGTCGAGGAGGTCGTACCGTGTAAGAAAGGATTGTGTTTGAGACCCAGCGAATACCAACGCTTGAAAGAAGCCATTACCGAAATAACATCGGCCATTCCTGAACTGGATAGTGTTGAACCTTGCTTATTTCAAAGCGACCACGCCAATCAGTTGGGCTTTCTTCGTTGTTCAGAGTGCATTCCTAACGATTACACAAACTGGTAAAACGAAAATGTTAACTAACGTCGTGTGTACCGTAAACTTGAACTGCGACATTAATTTGAGACGATTGACTTCGGCGATTTCCAGTGGGATTTATGATCCTCGCAAATTCTCAGGTGTTGAGTGGAAACAACCCAAGATTGGCGGACATTGTATGGTATTTGCCAATGGAAAAATTGTGGTCAATGGCAAAGTAAACACCGTCAAAGACGCTAAACTTCGTGTGAGGAGGTACGCCCGAAAAATTCAAAGGATGGGATACCAATTACGTTTAAACAAATTTGT
>JAWPHD010023616.1:0-21641 GCA_037043455.1 Cyrtodaria siliqua | reverse complement strand
CAGTACAGTATATACGTTGTTATATGTCAGTATATACGTTGTTTATGTCGGTATATACGTTGTTATATGTCGGTATATACGTTGTTTTATGTCGGTATATACGTTGTTTTATGTCGGTATATACGTTGTTTTATGTCGGTATATACGTTGTTATATGTCGGTATATACGTTGTTTTATGTCAGTATATACGTTGTTTTATGTCGGTATATACGTTGTTATGTCGGTATATACGTTGTTTTATGTCGGTATATACGTTGTTTATGTCAGTAAATACGTTGTTTTATGTCAGTATATACGTTGTTTTATGTCGGTATATACGTTGTTTATGTCGGTATATACGTTGTTTATGTCAGTATATACGTTGTTTTATGTCGGTATATACGTTGTTTATGTCGGTATATACGTTGTTTTATGTCGGTATATACGTTGTTTATGTCGGTATATACGTTGTTTATGTGAGTATATATGTTGTTTTATGTCGGTATATACGTTGTTTATGTCGGTATATACGTTGTTTTATGTCAGTATATACGTTGTTTTATGTCAGTATATACGTTGTTTATGTCAGTATATACGTTGTTTTATGTCAGTATATACGTTGTTTATGTCAGTATATACGTTGTTTTATGTCGGTATATACGTTGTTTATGTCGGTATATACGTTGTTTATGTCGGTATATACGTTGTTTTATGTTGGTATATACGTTGTTTTATGTCAGTATATACGTTGTTTATGTCGGTATATACGTTGTTTATGTCGGTATATACGTTGTTTTATGTCGGTATATACGTTGTTTTATGTCGGTATATACGTTGTTTATGTCGGTATATACGTTGTTTTATGTCGGTATATACGTTGTTTATGTCGTTTTATGTCGGTATATACGTTGTTTTATGTCAGTATATACGTTGTTTTATGTCAGTATATACGTTGACGAAAAAGAAAGCATTATACTTAATAAAGTACATAACTCGTTTAGAAAACAAAATGCATTGTGCTAAAGTACATTACTCGTTACGCCTTAATCGTTAACAAACTGTTAGTTTACGAATTATTTGATGCTGTAGTTGCTGTTAAAAATGCGTAGTGCATATGTGGTTTTTACAGAAACTAATCAAGCGTCCATTCACTAGAAGTCGTTAGTTTAACAACTGTTTAGAAAACATCATCCATTATAGAAAACAAACTGACTATCTTGAATAAAGTTAAACCTGAATTTTACATCACATAAAGTGTTATTAGTTTGCAAGGACGTTCTGAAGCCAATATTACACTGAATACACTTATAATTGGTCACCGTGGTTTTATGGATATAATCTGAAAACAAAAAAGACATGCATTACGCGGTCCCGTCTTAATTCAATTAAGCGATGGAAAAGCTTTTATCATGCAGATATGCACTGTTCTGCCTAATAAAGGGGTGATCTATTAAATTTTGCTTTAATCAGGCACTGACCAATAAGCAAATCAATGCGGAAACCCTCGGAGTTTATTGTACGTAACGTTATCTGGCGTCATGCACGTACTGTTGCATGACGTCATAAAACAAACATAAAACAACAACACGGCGACGTCTTCGATAAGCGTACCGTTCCGAGAAATAGGTAATGATAGTAATTCATACAGAAAATATGTTTAATCTACATAATAAATAGAATATTAGAAGGATTTTATAAAGGATATTCGACAATAAAACACGTTCAAAAACTTTTTTTAATGAAAAAATGCTATAACCAGTTTAAATTTACCTATATAATGTTTTAATTTTACAATATAAAAATTGTTTAAGCAGAAATTAAGGTTTTATTTCATACCCATTCTTGGAGAAGGGGTTGGATAGGGAATGAACGTTAATACTCGTAATGAATGTAATCTAATAATCACTTTTTTGCTAAAAATGTCATTGCAAAAAAAAGAATAGTTAATAAATCTTCTCCTCTGAGACCAAAAGGTGTAGTACTTTGACATATTCTATATTCTATCAAGATGTATTACTTATGGTTTTGAGGGTGTTGAATTTCATACCCATGCTTTGTTTCAACTATTACGTCTTTTTCAATACAAATTTCAGAAAATATAAGATTTGAAGTGTTTCATACAACAGAGTATTAAATTGGATTCGTGTCTCGTTTGTTTTGAAATTATATCCATACAACCCATGTGACCAAGTATAAGTTTTGTTCAGTGTACATATAACATTAATATCTATTTTTTAAATATATAAAACAACTTTATTTTATGTAAAATACGACTAATAACTATTGCGGTTTTTGTAAATACAAAAACAGCCGCCTGCCTCAGTAATTCGCCTTATTGTTAACTTTTGGACAGCGTTTGCTTGAATAGGCTTCAGTGTCCATTACGTGGTCCGAGCATTAACCCCTTTCCAAGAAGCGCAAACGGGATTGGCTAGGGTATGAAATAAAACCTTACTCGGCTTAAAAGGTTTGCACATTGTAAAATTAATATATTTAATAGGTTTTAAACAGGTTACTTAATTGTTTAGTACAACAATGTTTTTAAACGAATTTATCGTCGAAACATCCGTTATAAAATCCTGCTAATATAAGCTTTCCCATCGCGTAATTAAGGCGGGACCACTTAATGAATATGTATATATTACATACGAAGAAGACGCAATTGAAACAAACAAAAATGAGAAGAAATAAGGAAGTAACTTATGCGACACCACAAACATAAAAGGGCTGAAAACAGTTGCCGCAATGGAACGGCCAGTGTGAAAAACAGGTTTAACTAGGTTCTAGGGTGCAAACCTAACTCCTACCCTATTGGCATCCTAATTAAACAACAACATTAAATAAGGATATTCCCTCCAGGCTATATCCTCTAACAAGCTAGGTAGCATTAATTAACAAAATCTGTAATTTACAAAAATATTATATATATATAAATAAAGAAGAAATTAATAGAAAACCACGGCATATATACTTAATGACTTGGCAGAAGCTAGAGAAGCAACACCAAAACCGTTGACACGACAAGATTGAGGGTACATTAAACGGTACCTTTCCCTTCAGATTGTATGTTAACGTCATGATAGGGTCCACAATCAGAGGAGAGAGCATAGCAGCGAATTGTAATTGTGTCACCCGATAAACATGTCTGAGTTGGAAAATGACGATGCGTAACCTCTTTTGATACATTGTTTAACAAATTTGACAAAGATTGTATGAAAGTGGTAATGCACAAGGTTAGTAAATACTGTCAACAAAGACGTTGTGACCTCTCGGTATTTGGTTGACATATTGAACATTGACAATTCTTTCTTTTATGCTATGGGTAATACTATCTATCCAAACGAACGTCGAGTCAACAAAGCGAACATTTATGATACTGTCGCTTCTTTTCTTGATCTGAAGTAGCTATCGCGCCAACTACAGACAAATATTACAACATAATGTTCACCGTTTCTAAAGAAATATAAAAAGATCAGACAGGGAAAGTAGCATTCAAGGAGGACAGCTAACCACAATACACAGAAACAAACACGCAAACAGACAAACAAGAAGGCAGAAGTAATATAAATGCAAACGACATCACTAACACAAAAGGGTTGACAATAGGGCTCCCGCCTTGGAAAGGTCAGTTGCAAATTAGGCCAAATTAAACTACTGATGATGAGGTATATATATGTAACTTATATATTTTGAGAATACACACTCGATAGACACAATATAAATAGCTTTAACCAGTCAGACCAAACGCCAAAACTGGAGCGTCGAATTAAGTGTTACCAATTCATAATGTTACCAATTCATAATTCATTTTACGCATATTCAATCACTGATAGTTGGCGAACCAGTAAAAAACCTATACCTTTAATCGACACATATACATTATTATATGACCTGAACACCTAGATAGAGTTTTGATAAATGGATTTGTTGTGTAATTTAGCCGTTATATGGCGGAATCATTCTATTGAAAATTGTCAAAGTATTAGTAAAATCTATGACAAGACAGATGATTTTAATTTTGATATTGTTTAATTATCACCACTTAGATGGGCACGTTCACCGAACTGCTTCTTATGGGATTTATGTCTCTCAACTTAGTCGTTTTCCTGGAGCATGTGGTCGTGTTGCGGATTTTACTATTCGTAATATGTGTATGACTAAAATGTTATTCCAGCAGGGCTACCGTTACCATAAGCCTCGAAAAGCCTTTGCGAAATTGTATGATCTTCTTTTAAAATATAAAAGTAATTTAAGAACTCTTCTCTGCGACAAGGACTATCACAAACTGGCTTCTATGGTAATGTGATTTACAAACCTCGTAAGATCCTTGGTCATAATCACGTTCATACAATTTGTATTAAACGTGTTAAAAAGTTTATCAAAAGAGGTAATGACCCTATCTTTTTGCAATGTTTAGTGCTTGACCCATTTACAGTTTGCCACTATGCTTTCCTCTTTGACCGGACAGACTGTGAACCTTATGATGACGTCTACCTAAATCCTCAAAGGTCATTAGTGTTTGATGTTTGTCTTAATTATTGTCTTGTCGTACCCTCAACGGTTTCAAACGGTTTCGAAGATATTAGAAGAGAAGCATAGCAATATGGTTAGTTTACAATTCCTTTGTTATTATCATTTGATATTTGTGAGATTTATTAAATGATATATAAGGTCCATTGCCTCTTTTGTGGTATGAATGATAGAATCAAAGTATAAAGAACTTAAAAGCCCAAAAGGACGGTGACGTTTGTCTGCAATCTTGTCTTGTGCCCTCAAGGGTTTATTATCTTGTTGCTCTGGCTTCTGCCAAGTCATTGAGTACTGGCTTTGTGACTTTCTAGGCTTTTGATTTTATATTATATATACATGATCATTCATGTATATATATGATTGAAATACCGACTATTAATCATGTTAATGCTGCCTTGTTTCTTAGCGCATATAACCTGGCGGAGACGCGTCCAGTTTTATCGGGATGACAATAGGGTAAGAGCGAGGTTTTGTGCATATAATATCTTGCCATTTATTCATCTTTGTAGTTGTTGTTTATTTCTGTGCGTGTTTGTGGTTGACTGTGGTCCTTGAATTCTATATTTCCTGTTCGGCTTTTGTTTCTACATTGTGTGATAGTCCTTGTCGCAGAATAGTTCTTAAATGATTTCACCTAATATTTGTTAAAAGTTGAAATAAGTGGTGGTGACTGAAGTCATTTGTATTAGGCAAATATAGATTTTTTGTGGACGTGAACTTATTCTTAACAATACTCTTTACTTGGGAAATTTGTCGATAATCGCTATTTTCAATGGAGTGTGACACTTGACATTTTATCAGTGGTTCAGATGTATTTGTTTAGAATATAGACGTATATAAGTAATAGACAGATTACAGCGAAACAAAAGACAATTGTAAATGAATAAAAGCTAAAAAGGGCCATAATTTCATCGTCACCCATGCAAATTGACTCCGATGTACGTGTATGTAAACAAAAAAGGCATAAACATCAAACAAGAAATGCAGCTTCCACAGAAACAGTAAACCCAAAACCACGCAAAACTACAAACATGAATGTTTTTTTTTTCTTTTTTCTGCAATGTTAATAAGGAATAAAGGCATATGACGTCACAAACACAAAAAGAGTTGACATTTAGGGCCACCGCATTGGAAAGGTCAGTGGCAAAAAATGGCCGCTGGGGTTTAAACCAGTTTTTAAGGTGCACCAAACCTCACACATACCCTACTGTCATCCCAACAAATGGAAATATACGTGGAACCTCCGTGTAAGTAAATAAACACATATCAACTACATTTTACCGGAAAACTGTACATATAGCACGAATACGTAATAAACATTAACATAAGTGTAAATCAAATACGTATGCTAATTCACATTTACAATATAAACATGATAAATAGAAGCAACTAACGTCAATTCACTATTTAGAGTTATTGTTGAAGAGTTAAAACAGACCACTTAAGTATGTATGCGACTGAGTATACTTATGATATCTCTGGCAGGAAATGTTTTAACAACATTAACGACGTAAAATATAAAACCAATGTATTATCAAGACAACATATGTATTTCCTCTTGCATACACTTTTTGTATAACTTTTTACACGAATATACTTTTATATTTAGACATAATTTCTACTAGCTAACAATTCTGCAATTTTCAACGAAACAACGGTTCTCCGCTATTTATTCGCGGTTTGGTTATATTTGAAGTTGACACGCCGGGGTTTTGTAGCAATAAATACTACTTGTACACCGTACAGCTCCACACAATCCAAACGACGAATTACATTTGGTAAATGGTGAAGTCACCCCACACAACTATTCCTCCTTAACTGTTTCATGATCATAGTATGAGTAATTACGGCAATTATCAAAATGTATCATCATTACGTGGTCCGGCCTTAATTCCATTAAGCGATGAGAAAGCTTATATTAGCAGCATTTTATAACGGATATTTCGACAATAAAACACGTTTAAAAACATTTTTTACTGAAAAAAGGCGATAACCTATTTAAAATGACCTATTAAATGTTTTAATTGTACAATATGCAATTTTTTTAAGCCAAAATTAAGGTTTTATTTCATACCCCATTTCATTGACATTGTTATCTTTAACGTGGAAATGTTACTTTTAGCGCAATTGTAACATTTAACTTCGGAAGACTTTTGTTTTCATGACGACCAAACGAATATTGATCCAAAAGGCGTTTTGTCTATAATTACATACAATTACAGTAACCACAAGTACAGACCCTTCGTAGGTCTCGTAATTCCTCTAGATAGGTCTGATGACTTATTCCTTTCAAGTAAGCACTTCGACTACGATGGACATTACGTGGTCCCAGTATTAACGTTCATACCCCATCCAACCCAAGAAACGAAAACGGGTTGGCTGGGGTTTGAAATAAAACCTAAATTTTGACTTAACACGTTTGCACATTGTTAAATTAAAACATTTAATAGGTAATTGTAAACAGGTTATCGCATTTTTTCAGTAAACTCTGTTTTTAAACATGTTTTATTGTCGAAATATTCGTTATAAAATCCTGCTAAAATAAGCTTTTCCATCGCCTAATGGAATTAAGGTGGAACCACGTAATGAGTAGTAAGTGTGGGCTTTTCAGATGTAACTTTCATAGCATAATGATTGTTTAAATGCATAAGTAATCAAGTAAATATTTTTTTTATTTAAGTGACATTTGTAAACGTAAATATATTAAAGGAAAAAAGAAACTCAACTCGGGAAAATCCGCTATAAAATGTATATACCGTACAATTATTTTCGCATAATATACCAAAGAAACCCCAATATGCTTTGTGAAAGAAAGGGTTGCAACTAGTAAGAGAAAGGACAAAACGGTGCTGAAACATTATAGTACTGTATTTATTGTAAAGAGATGCAATATGTCATCCTGTTTTCTCACTTGAATCTATTAATAACGAAACTTTGCAGGGATAACAATGTGTTATTTTAGTCTTTTTTCCGAAAGGAAAGATCAAATGTAGCCATGTTCTATTAGATTACCACCAGCATATTATTCATACAATATCCAGCGGAAATTCTCGAGTTGCCTTTCTTTTTACCTTTAGTATACATTACGTGGTCCCGCCTTAGTTCCATTTAGCGATGTGAAAGCTTATATTAGCAGTATTTTAAAACGGATATTTCGACAATAAAACATGTTTAAACACATTTTTACTGAAAAAAATGCGATAACCTGTTTAAAATTATCTATTAAATATTTTGATTTTACAATATATAAACTTTTTTAACCAAAATTAAGGTTTTATTTCATACCCCAGCCAACCCCGTTTTCGCTTCTTGAAGAAGGGATGGGATGGGGTATGAAAATTAATACTCGGACCACGTAATGATATAGATAAACACGTACATTACACCCTATCCAATGGACCTATAAGTCACCTACACAAAAGCTAAGTACTATGAGCTGATAATCTCTCAAAGTACGTGACTATATGACTATATCTAAATAATATATATTAATACATTCATATATTCTGAAAGTTTTATTACGTTCTTTCCTACTAAAGTGTAGTTTGTTCGAGCTCTCGCGTTTATGTGTGCGAGAGATTAGGGAAAGAAAGGGGATAGAGACAAACAGAATATATGTAAATTTAGAATAATATATTTATCACTGTTTGATTTTCAGTTTAAATATACAATCAAAAGAGTGCAGGGTAATATGAACAGCGTTTTTGGCGATCATTCTTTTGACAAGGTTTTACGTTAAATTTGGATATGGCACACGAATTAATAGTATAAAATAAAGTAACCGAATGATCGTAATAGTTGACATTACTCTTTAAATAATAATAATAATAATAATAATAATAATAATAATAATAAATACTATTAATAAAGATAATACTTCTGACTGGTTTACATATTTTACTGGGGTATTAATGACTTCGTGTGGAGATATTGGGCATTTTTAAACTGTATGCAGTCACTGTTGTTCATTACCGTCTATATTTAACTGCGTTTATTTAATATCTATAATGGAAAAGAATTGCGTCACTATTCAATATGATTACGTATTATAAATGTTAAAATGTAGTTTAATATTATTATTTGTTTACGCATCCAACGCAGTTTTTATTTGAAAGTAATTTTTTTTTTTGTTTTGTTTTATATTAATAAAATTGCCAGCAATATTAATCAATTCAAAGCATGCTTTAAGTAATAAAGTCAAAATACTCTAACTTGACATCTATTGTAATGGCTCTTACACAGTTTATTAAATTAACATAATTTAGATTATTAAATAAGCAGTAAATTTCTCTTTAACCAGCAGACCTTCGTCTTTTTTTAAAAGAGAAAAAGCACAGAATGAAACAACACTAAGTTTGATATAATTTTAAATGAATCTAAGGTTAAACAATTTAGTCTACAAAATGTTTCATTATCATTATATATTTAGAAATATTCATACCTGATTAAGTAATGTCCACGCCGTATGTATTGCCCGTGTCGTTGTAATGCTGTTAAAATCCCTTTTACGTTTGGGCTAATTTCCGAATCAAGTCTGTATCACCAACTCTTATATACTTAGTATGATGTCCGTTCAACACTAATTGAATTTATCAAGACGGTGACGGTTGGGGCACTAATTGCGGTAAATTGGTGGAGGTGCCGCACGCATGAACAATCAGGCGTGCGCCTTGCTTAATAATTCTGTAGTCTGTCCGAGACTTGCTGTGGCTCCAGCTATACTTAGGAAGATCAGGAACACTGCTCTCATTAAGGCAGAATTGCTGGCCTCTCAATACATACTCCTTTGTGGTTTGACGAAGATTTAACATCGGCAGTCTAATTAGGAACTGGAAAACAAATCAGATTATGAATCAATATGAAATAACAAGATCAAACTGTCTAGAGCGAAATATTAATTCCTAATTGTTAAACACTCCTTTCAATGATAGGTATCTCTTTCATAAATTGCATCATCTTTCGACCAGGGAGTTGCCCTAGTGGGCTGAATTACTGATTATAGTCTATGAGGTACTTATGCATTTGGTATCGGCGCTTACTTAATAGCGCTAATTGTGTGACCTCGAAGGGTCAATTACCACTTAGAACCGCATTATACGTAAATGAATTAAAAAGTATAAGCTTGATATGGGTTGGCTTACCGTTAAGCGAAGTTTAATCGTGGAAACATCGTTTATAGAGGTTCATGTTACACTTTAATTCGTATGCAACTTCAAGATCGCCTCCAGTACAAACAAGGAACATTCACCGCAGACTTATTGTACCCTCAGCATGCTCATTATGATAGCAATTCATTATACAAGACGTCTTGAAGACAATGTGGTAGCAACGGGATACACCATTATAAACCGTTTTAACTTGTCAGTTTCAAAATCAATAAAAAGTTGATCACATCGATCTTCTTTTGACCTAGTTTTATTTAATAACGTCATCTCGTCATCTAGTGTATGTATGCAAGTTTCATAGACTAGGCTTTTACAGGCGCGTAGCGTGCCATACTCATTTACTCACTTGAGTAAACTTTTCAAACGAAGGCTCAAAAAATAAAAACTCGAAAAACGCAATAAAAAAGTGAGCCTAAGAGGGTGCGGGAACAAGTAACATGCTGAGTCTGAAATGTTAAGGAATAATGGTATTTTCGACAGGATTTAAATATTTCATCCTGACCCTAAAATGCACCAGAAGTCACGTACGAGAGTTTATTTTTTAAAAATGTCCCGGACCCCCACCAGCGGATGGGGACAACCCCCTCATGCACCTACCCTTGTGAGTAATTGAGATTTTGGTCACGCTACGCCACTGTTTTAAGTTACAAATGAAAAACAAATCTTATGTCAGTTAAGCTGACATTTGCGATAACCTTGCGCAAAGTAAAGTGTTATGGCTAACAACGACAGTCTATATTGAAATGATCATTTCTGATAAAAGTTGTTAACATTTTTCCAATGATTCTTGAGAAGAAAATTTACCTAATTGTTCCTTATAGATTTATTATGTAAAATCAGTGACGTCACTTTTTGACGGTTAGACTTGGGCTATGCATTATATAAAATCGCACATGTTTGGTGTCAATAATCGGATTGTTGTTTGTTTGCCAAATGTTATAGAAAACTATTTACATGTTGGAAATAATGAGTATGTGAATACAATTTCAAATTAGTGTTAGTCAAAAACTAAATAAACAAATCGTTTATTTTGTCTTCGCGGTTAATATGTGGTTATTGTAGCATTCTCAGATCCAAACACATTTCATGTACATCTATTAATATTGAAGGTTAAATGTACTTTAAATAAAGGCACTTAAAATATCTGTATAATGTTTAGTATTTTGGAAAATTTCTGAAAATTATTAACTTGGTGGCCATTTTGCATAGATTTTTGCTTTATAAAACAAGAAATCGATAGAACCGATGGATGCTCCCCGAATAAAGGTACACATGTGAAACCCACTCGGATGAAAATTGTAGGAGGAGTTGAGCGGGAAAACGTTATATTTGAAAAAAAACAAAAAAACATCCAAGTCCCATAACATCTTTCAACCGGAACGTCTTTATAATATGCGCTACTAGACATACTGGTACTACATAGGAAATTTCATGAAAATCACATGCAAAATCATAGGTAGAATTGAATTGTTGTATAACGTCTCATCAACACAGTAGAGGTTATTTAAAGCCGCCCCACGAGACCGCCCGGTTTACGTCCCCATCCGACGGACGAGGCTAAGGGAAAGTGTCTTGCCCAAGAACACACCGAAACTCATTGGCACCACGGAGGATTGAATCCGCCGCGCTACCGAGTGCGCCACGCCAGCCCTCGAAATCATAGGTTGAGTTGAGCAGCGCATAAGATTTAGATTTAAAAAACTTCAAAGTCCCGTAACTCTGCCAAACATTATTCAAGCGGAACGTCCTGAAAATATGCGCTATTAGACATCCTACTGATACATCCTACCCAGTTTCATGAAAATCAGATGGAAAATTTAGGAGTTGAGCGGAAATGCTTTACTTTTGAAAAAAAATCAAAATCCCATACATCAAACATCAGTCAACCGGAACGTCCTGATAATATGCGCTAAGAATACATCATACCGATACTTCCTCTGAAGTTTCACGAATCACTAGACATCATTCGGATACTTCCTATAAAGTTCCATGCAAATCGTTCAAAAAAATGTAGGAGTTCAAACTTTAGATTTGAAAAAAAAAAAAAAGTCCCGTTACTCCGCCAAAAATCATTCAACTCGAACGTCCTGAAAACATGCGTTTCTAGACATCATTCGGATACTTCCTATAAAGTTCCATGCAAATCGTTATAAAAAATGTAGGAGTTCAACGGACGAACTTTAGATTTGAAAAAAAAATAAAGTCCCGTTACTCCGCCAAAAATCATTCAACTGGAACGTTTTGAATATATTTCTACTAGTCATCCTACTGATATTTCCTACGAAGTTTCGTAATGTAGGAATGAATGAAGGAAGAGTTGAGCGGACAAGCTTTAGATTCGAAAATCTTCAAAGTCCCATTTCTCTGCCAAGAATCATTAAAACTGAACGTCCTGACAATATACATTATACTGATAGTTTCTGTAAAGTTTCATGAAAATCGGATTAAAAACGTAGGAGGAGTTGAACGGTAACGAAAGCGGGACGGAAGGACGGACATACGGACATGATGTCAATCATATACTCCCCAAACTTTCAGAGAGCATAGAAAATGCTATAGTTCTGAAAAAGCTACCTGTATTATGTTTGTAAATGGTGTTTGTCGTTGTTTTATTTGAATAACATCAAACATTCAACTCTCTGATCGACCGCAAAGTTCTACAATATGTAAAAAGTAAGTACACGGTAATATATACATGGTCAGCAAGCCAGGTAACCAGTATAAGAAGTTTTAAAACATTACATAAAAAGTAGCATTCAAAACAACACTCAACCACAAACACACACAGAAACATTAAAGATGAATGAAAGGCAAGATAAGACGTCACAAACACAAAAGGGTTGACAATAGGGCTACCGTCTTGGAACGGTCAATGACAAAAAGGCCGCTGGGGGATTAAACCAGGTTCTAGGGTGCAACAACCCTCAATCTGATCCTATTGTCATCCCAATAGTTTAGTTTAGTTTAAACGGGACAGTGTAAATAAAGATATCCCCGCCGGGTTATATTCTCTAGCACACAAGGCAGAATTAATATGCAATATAAGTAAAACACATGCATGATCATGTATATATAATATAAAGAAGAAATCCGCGGATTCACATGTCTCGTCTAACGGGGGCGGGACTTAAACTAAAAGATAAATGATGCTTAAATGAGAGTTTGTAAACATTTTAATAACTAAAAACAAGGGAGTTTACCGTTTGCTGAGATGACATTTAAGTGCGTTTGTTTAAAAACAAAATGCCATTCTATAAAACATTTTGTTTTTAAATAAAAAAAACATCAGCTCGAAAAAGGTAGGGCAATGTCATGTATCCAAAAAGATGCACTACCCAAGACACAACTATGTCAAAATAGAATGTTTTGTCTTCCAAAGATTAAGCTATACACTAGGTTTAAAGCATCTAGTGCATAATTATAGTTCATGAGAAAGCGATAATGTAACAATTAAAGATAGCTGCCCTTTGCTTGGATGGTAAAGGTCATTTTTGACACGTTGTGATGTACTACCCAAGAAACAACTATAAGCGAAGTGTGAAAGGTCTAATGCATAAAATTTGTGAAAAAGTGACCTAAACGCAAATGTTGAAGGTAAACTTTATTAAGTTATCTGCCCCTTGCTTGGAGGGTCACGGTCACATCCACATTTGCTTTTTCACGTTGCAATGTACCACTCAAGAACAACTATAAACAAAGTTTGAAAGGTCTTGGTGCATACAGTTTGTGAAAAAGTGACTAAAACGCAAAAGTTGAAAGTAACAATTATAAGGTTATCTTCCCTTTGCTTGGAGGATCAATGTCACATCCACATTTGCTTTGTCACGTCGCGATGTACCACCCAAGATACAACTATAAACAAAGTTTGAAAGGTGTAGTGCAGTTACAGGATACAGTTTGCAAGAAAGTGACGTAAACGCAAATGTTGAAGGTAAATATTATTAGGTTTTCTGCCCCTTGCTTGGAGGGTCAATGTCACATCCACATTTGCTTTGTCACGTTGCAATGTACCACTCAAGATACAACTAAAAGCAGAATTTGAAAGGTCTAGTGCGTAGTTTGTGAAAAAGTGACTAAAACAAAAAAGTTGAAGATAAAATTAAAAGGTTAACTGTCCTTTCCTTGTAGGGTCAAGGTCTCATCCACATTTGCTTTGTCACGTTGCGATGTACCACCCAAGATACAAAGTTTGAAAGGTGTAGTGCATACAGTTTGCAAGAAAGTGACCTAAACGCAAAAGTTAAAGGTAAAAAATATAAAGTTATCTTCCCCTTTCTTGGAGGGTCAATGTCACATCCACATTTGCTTTGTGACGTTGCAATGTACCACTCAAGATACAACTAAAAGCAAAGTTTGAAAGGTCTAGTGCATGCCGTTTGTGAAAAAGTGACCTAAACGCAAAAATTGGGGGTAAAGATTATAAGGTTATCTGCCCTTTGCTTGGAGGGTCAAGGTCACACCCACATTCGCTTTATCATGTTGCGATGTACCACCCAAGATACAA
This sequence comes from Cyrtodaria siliqua, assembly GCA_037043455.1. Classification (NCBI taxonomy): domain Eukaryota; kingdom Metazoa; phylum Mollusca; class Bivalvia; order Adapedonta; family Hiatellidae; genus Cyrtodaria; species Cyrtodaria siliqua. Next base: position 7,462 of record JAWPHD010023616.1, on the reverse strand, counting down.
CTATAGGCAAAGTTTGAAAGGTACAGTGCATACAGTTTGCAAGAAATTGACGACGCAAAAGTTGAAGGTAAACACTATTAAGTTATATGCCCTCTGCTTGGAGGGTCAAGGTCATTTCCACATTGGCGCTGTACAACCCAAGATACAACAATAAGCAAAACTGGAAATGCCTAGCGCCTACAAGTTTTGAGAAAATGACCTAAATGCAAAACTTGAACGTTGACGCCGCTGCCGCCGTCGCCGGAAAAGCAATACTTATGCCTCTTTTTTTATTCGAAAAGATGAGACAAAAACCATTAAGCTGCACATAGGTTGCAATATGTGCACTATTAATATGTTCATTATTTAAGGAGGTTTTGCTAATATACTGAACACAATTCCTAATTACTCCCTTTTATATCTTTTGTAACTATGTTTTCTTATCTTAAATATATTTTAGAATAGTTGTGTTATAGGTATTTTGTTTTGTGTCATAGTTTTTAAAAACATTTACATCTTTTGAGAGTTACCTTCCCTTTATATGAAAACATGAAATGTGCTGATAAAACACATAACATGAAAAGGGTTTGGGTGGGGTATCAAATAAAACCTTAATTTCGCCTTAAAGGAAGTACATCAGGCTTTCCATGGGGGTCTAAGTGTTCGACTTAAAATTGACAAATATTAACATTTTCTATGGCCAAAACATAATGAATGAGCCTAAAAATGATCCTTGTTTTGCAAAGAAATTGATTCAGCACAGTAATATGTGCTATCCTAGGTGACGCACCATGGTTAATTTTAGCATTTTACGTCTGATTCTGTCTTAGCTATATAGTGTATTCAAAGTTTAGACATTAACAACATGGTTCTAACAGCATATTTTGATTGATATAAGTGTTTTATCATGAAATGGAACATTTTTATAATTAAAGATGTTTCTAGAAAAATCCTGATGTACCCCCTAGTTTGCATACTGTAAAATTACAACATTTAATACGCAATTTTAAACAGGTTATCGTATTTGTTTCAGTAAAGCATGTTTTTAAACGTGTTTTATTATCGAAAAATAAACGTTATAACATCGTGCTAATATAAGCTTTCCCGTCGCTTACTGGAATTAAGGTGGGACGACGTAATAGAGAAGGGGATGGATGGGGTATGAAAGTTAATACTCGGACCACGTAATGAAAGCAGCGGCTAAATGTTATCCGATTATTAAATTGATTATGTATTTGATAATTCTGACAAAAATAGATTGATTAGCTTGCAAACGATTGTTTGTTATAATTGTGCTTTCCATTAAAATGATTTGAAATGAAACTAACTTAAGTACTTGGGGTACTTATAAACTGAAAGGAAAAAGAAACGCGACACGGGAATTTCCGCTATATATTGTATATACTGCACAATTAATTTCATATATATTCCAAGGAAATCCCAAGATGCTTTGTAAAACAAAAGTCGCAGTTAGTTAGAGAAAGGACACAACTGGACACAACTGTGATGTGATGTTGTAGGCGTTTTAATCACAGTACACGTTGTTACAAGAAATTCATAAATTCTGAAGTTCCTCTTTGAAAAATTGAGCCAGTACAGTATTTAACGTAAATAGTTTGCAATATGTTGCAACCTAAGTTTGCTCACATGCTTGAGCGTACTCTATCATTAATGAAATTTTGCAGGAATACTATTTGCTGTGTGATCTTACGTAGCCATGTACCATTCGATTAACAGCAGCATATTGTACCTACACTATATAGCGAAAATTCCCGTGTCGCGCTTCTTTTTCCTTTCAGTATATATCTCGTCAGGATAATACATTAATTTTATAATAATTTTCTCCCTCCTCGATAAAAAATAATTTCGAATTATCACTCCAAATCAACAAGCAGCATGTATGTAATACAGAAACAACTATCAGAGGATCGTATAACAGATTTTATCACATAACATGTGGTGTGGGAGTGTAATAACCCCATTCAATATTTTCGATATTCCACTATTGGTATAACATAACGTTATATGGATGACGTTAATGTATGTTTTCTAAGGTAATGTGACGTTAAAAGTGATGTGATAAATAGAACCTAACATTCGTTCTTATTCATTATTAAGAGCCTCGCATTATATCATTTTGCCAACTCGTTTAATAAATTCAATAATGAATGAGCACTCATGTAAGATCCTCTATTTATTTAGCCTCCATTAATGTGTATCTACATAGCATGCTTACTCCACTCATTTTAAAACCATTACATTTGGTAATAACCGATACCTGTTTTTGCATATTTTCATGAATTTCAATTATGATTTTGTCTCTGTTTATCTTTTTTTCACTTTTCTAAATTCTTTCTTACACTACAAAATGTTAAACAAATGTTTCAAAGATTCTGAACTAATTTGCAAACTGTATCACAATTCCATATTAATTATGTTATGTTTGATATGTACCTTTATATGGGAGAGGTCTTACATAGGCATTTCATTGTGTCCAACCACATTCATTACTTGGATAAAAATATTGTAATTACAATGACCCAAATCTAAACGTGGTCTTTCATTATTTTGAGGAGTATGTTAACGTAGAATGATGTTTATTTAAACAATACTTTATCCAAGTAATGAATGTGATCGCACAATTTACTGTCTTTTTTTAATTGTTAAGTCTAGTTGCATTATTTTACAATCGTTATATAACGTTTTATACTAATATGAAATCCATAATATTAACGATTATAAGTCATTATTACTGTTATATTTTGTGGAGGTTATATTAGGAGGATAATACAGATATGACCAAGCCGTTTATATTTGAGTAAATTACTATATACATAAGTTTAATTTGTGGCGGAGCAATGTATGGCCTATGAGGGCATTACTTTAACAAGTTAGATGTCCCCAAAAAATCATACATGTTATATTTATAATTAGAAATATCACTAATGGTGATGAATACCCCGCTGTTTGATCATTTATGTGTATATGAATTTTGGGAATAACACATTCAAAACTGTGTGAGAAGGCAAGTAATACAAATGTGTTACGTGACGGGACATGACGGGGGACGTGACGGGACGTGACGGGGACGTGACGGGACGTGACGGGGGACGTGACGGGGACGTGACGGGACGTGACGGGACGCAACGGGAAGTGTTCCTTTAAAGCCCGCATGTAAATTGTGTTTATAGCAGTGCAAAAATTTATAAAAGATACCAGGCGTTTTCGATGAAACTCACTATGTTCACATTTGATCCCTTACGAGACGTCTTTAACTGTCTGTCCTTTTCCTCCTCTTCCTTTCTCTTTACATATCTGTTAACTTCAGTAATGCATTTTCTATACTTTTCCTTTAAAATGTTTTATGATTGTAAAACTGCCATACTATTTATTTGTAAACAAACTCTATAGGGACGGGCCATAACTAATGTTGTAGAACTTGTGGCCCAACCCGTTGGCAAACTAATGTAAAGGTTGCAATAAAATATGTTTAAACCATATAAAGCCCGCACTTCACTTTGTGAAAACTGGGTATAATAAAATGCAGGATATTGTACAACTGAATTGAATTGAATGTTGTTTAACGGCTCATCAACACAGTATAGGTTATATAGAGCCGCCCCAGAGAGAGGGGAAGGATACATAGGAATCCGGGAACCCTGCCCTACTCCTATTATCGAATAGATTCCCATGGTTCTTTAACGTGCTCGGAGGATAGACCGATACACGGGATCGCCCGGTTTACGTCCCCATCCGACGCACGAGGCTTAGGGAAAGTGTCTTGTCCAAGAACACACCGACCTATTGTACAAGGTTGTGTCTATATATCCCAATGTCATAATGTGACCAAAAGAGCAAGGACGCGATATTTTGCGAGATCAAAACCTAGTGTGGAGACTTGAACAACATCGCAGTCACGAGCTTATCTTCACGTTTCAATCACCAGGTATTAATTTGGCACAATCTAAACCCGCTGAAAATATTTAATTTCTTAAATATACTATTAAATCACAAACAAAACAACAGCGCGAATTATCATCGACAACTGGAGTTGTTAAACCAAATGTTTTACTTACATGTACACTTTTACTATTATCCAAGTTCTAAAAAACAAATTTCTAGCTACGTATCCATGTTCCTTTCACAGAAAATGCAATTAAATATATCGTATATTTAGAAGAAAACCTGTAATCAGTCTTATTGCAGTTTGTGTTTAGTCTAGTTTGATGAAGTATAAACAAGACAATATACACGTCACTTTAATTATCAATCTTGAATAAATGAACATAAATTACATGTGTTCCAGTAAGGCTGAACAATAATAAATGAACTTATTGATTTGTTTATAAACATTATCTTAACGGCAATAATATTAAATGAGCTAAACTCTTAACTTTTCGTAAACACTTTGAATGTTCCGCCCAATCTGCTATCAATAAAAGGGAATAAAATTGCAATGGTTCAAGTAGAACGCGCGCTGCTTTTTATCAAAAGATAATGTCTAATTATTACGCACGTTCATAATGGGCCTCTAGGTTTATGAGCATTTCCGTCATACATTTGCTGAGAATTTTGCTTATTGTAAAGAGCTTTACAACATCGAAATATGTATTCATTGCTTGTGGTAGGGGTTGTTAAAGATGATGGCCACCCCTTTTGTAGTATTATCACTTAACAAATTGAACTCTTAAACATCATATGAACATTTATTGATAGTCCCGAAGAGGAATATAAATTAAAATCCGCTACTAAGTTGGCATTGAATTCACCAACCATTCTTGAGAATATTCTTAGACTTAAGCCCAAGTATGCAAATTTCAATCACAAATATTTCTATAAGTTAAAAGTATAAAGTTTCATTTCAAACTGCTATGTTTAAGTATGATAAATACTACTAAATAACAATTTCATACGATTGTTTATCTTTGAAGGTCATGGAAATATTTGTTAACGAAATTTGAGTACTTGAGTTCAAGTCTAAGAATAGTTTGAAGAATGGTTGGTAAATTCCAGGCCCGAATTGTATAGCTGCACAACTATTGCTAGATAATTGATAAATACATTTACATGTGAATTAATTTACCTGTTCAAAGTTTTCTACGTCATCAAATAAAATCTTATTCTAGCTTTTAACAGATATTGCAATGTGTGAATTGTAAATATCTATTGTTGTGCATTGATTTCGATTTAAATAAACATAAACATGTTCATGAAACAAAACATGCCCGGAGAACTTTAAACTCATAATTATTGATTTACTGGTGGGATTGCTACCTTTGCAATCTAAATCGTTGTTATTTACCAGCAGTGTGATAAAACGTTTATTATACGAAGATAAACGGCACTTCTGGAACCGCTGTTTTTATATTTTCATACCTTTAAAGGTACACACGGCAATTTTGAAGTTTTTTTAAGCATTATAATTAGCGTCTAGATTTATTAATCCAGTATCATTTGTACTTTTAAACCTGCTTACATTTTAAAGTAGTCAAACATGAAATGTAGCATTCAATGACCATTACAACATCGAACATTTTACTGAATATTTATTGAACTTCGTTTTTAGTTTTCCTGTTTTCTTCTCATTCTTCCATAGGTGTATATATATTATTGGTGCAATATAATCAACAGAAGCAAAACAGTTTTCTTCATATTTTTCGTATCATTAATATTATTAATTGTACAAATGCCACTATGTAGAAAAGCTAACGGGACGCCGCAAGTTTTAACAAAAACCAAGATTGTCGTGTGTCCCTTTAATCTTACCAAACGCTGGCGGAGTTCAATTCAATGTTCCAAACCAATCGCATAGTGTTCATTGCTGGCCAAATGTATGTTATCTCGACACGTGTACGGGAGCACGCTGGAATGCGGTTACGCCTTGTGTTGCGTTATACAATGCAAGATAGCACTATTGATAATAGTGCCACTTTAGTAAAGGCCCTATGCCTACTACTGTCTACTACTAAATAAGCAATACAAAAAGCGAAGTCGTTTAGAATTTAATGTTTTGTTTAAACTGATTTATTTTACAACGAAAGCTCTATGAACTTACTCTTATTCCTCTCGATGTCTTCCTGGGAACCAGTACAAAGCAAATGTAGATAAAATGTATTGCTCAGTGACACAACACATATGGTCATGTGACGGGGGTCGAACCCACGACCTTTCGAGTATGGTTCCAACGCCTACCACTAGACCACTGTGTTTGTTAATACCAGTGCAAATAGCGCTTAAGGTCTCACTACACAGTTAGCTCCCTTGCATGTGACTGTAGGATGATTCTTACCATAAACTGTAGGGGTGAGTTCTTCGGTTGAGTTATTTTAATAATTGCCCATGGACATTTTCTTTTCCTGTTGCAGGTGAGAAAACAATAGTGTGAGATGAACAGCGATTAGACGACACTGACAGCAAAATGTGACACATGTGTGGGTGCTCAAAATGCGTATGAATCTAGGTGCAAAGTCTTTAGTGAAAGCCAAACAGAGTACCTTGCCTGAATCCACTGACATTAAAAAAAACAAAGTGGGCTATGTACCAGATTTTATGGATTTTTATGAGCAGCATTAACTGTAAATGTTTCATTCAGATTGGAAAATTGGACTTTATTCCCAATGGCCAACACTGTAAAATGGAAGTGTGGTGTGAGACTTGAGGTGTCGATTATTCACGTGATTCACATACATTCAAACTTGCTCAAAATACCCACTGTTTTTATAACGCAGTTGCTTTATTTTAAAATAGAAATACATTCAATATCATGCGTTTTAAAAATGTTTGAACCATTCCCCTTTAAAATAATTCTCGCTCGCCTCCAAATAGATTGAGTCAATAAAACAATTCAACAATACTATTGTCCAAATGGAATATATTTGTAATATATAGTTGAAATAAGTTAATCTTGCATCACATCATCTCAAATCTGTCTGGAGTACAAGACGTGCATAGTTAAAACCACCATCTCGAATCAGTCTGGAGTACACGACGTGCATAGTTAAAACCACCATCTCGAATCAGTCTGGAGTACACGACGTGCATAGTTAAAACCACCATCTCGAATCTGTCTGGAGTACAAGACGTGCATAGTTAAAACCACCATCTCGAATCAGTCAGGAGTACACGACCTGCATAGTTAAAACCACCATCTCGAATCTGTCTGGAGTACACGACGTGCATAGTTAAAACAACCATCTCGAATATGTCTGTAGTTCAAGACGTGCATAGTTAAAACCACCATCTCGAATCTGTCTGGAGTACAAGACGTGCATAGTTAAAACCACCATCTCGAATCTGTCTGTAGTACAAGACGTGCATAGTTAAAACCATCATCTCGAATCTGTCTGTAGTACAAGACGTGCATAGTTAAAACCACAAGCTCGAATCTGTCTGGAGTACAAGACGTGCATAGTTAAAACCACCATCTCGAATCTGTCTGGAGTACAAGAAGTGCATAGTTAAAACCACCATCTCGAATCTGCCT
>JAWPHD010023615.1:0-21643 GCA_037043455.1 Cyrtodaria siliqua | reverse complement strand
GGAATTTATATGTGTAAGAACGGAATATATACGTGTATCGGAAAATATATGTGTAAGAACGGAATATATATGTGTAAGAACAGAATATATATGTGTAAGAACTGAATATATATGTGTAAGAACTGAATATATATGTGTAAGAACTGAATATATATGAATAAGACCTCAATATATATGCGAAAGAACGGAATATATATGTGTAAGAACGGAATATATATGTGTAAGAACGGAATATGTAAGTGTAAGGACGGAATATGTATGTGTAAGAACGGAATATATATGTCTAAGAACTGAATATATATGTGTAAGAAGGGAATATATATGTGTTAGAACTGAATATATATGTGTAAGAACAGAATATATATGTGTAAGAACGGAATATATGTGTAAGAACGGAATATGTACGTGTAAGAACGGAATATATATGTGTAAGAACTGAATATATATGCGTAAGAACTGAATATATATGCGTAAGAACTGAATATATATGTGTAAGAACGGAATATATATGTGTAAGAAGTGAATATATATGTGTAAGAACTGAATATATATGTGTAAGTACGGAATATATATGTGTAAGAAGGGAATATATATGTGTAAGAACTGAATATATATGCGTAAGAACTGAATATATATACGTAAAACTGAATATATATTTGTAAGAACTGAATATATATGTGTAAGAACTGAATATATATGCGTAAGAACGGAATATATATGTGTAAGAACGGAATTTATATGTGTAAGAACGGAATATATAAGTGTATATATGTGTAAGAACGGAATATATATGTGTAAGAACTCAATATATATGCGTAAGAACTGAATATATATGCGTAAGAAGTGAATATATATGCGTAAGAACTGAATATATATGCGTAAGAACTGAATATATATGCGTAAGAACTTAATATATATGCGTAAGAACTGAATATATATGCGTAAGAACGCAATATATATGTGTAAGAACGGTATATATATGTGTAAGAACTGAATATATATGTGTAAGAACGGAATATGTACGTGTAAGAACGGAATATATATGTGTAAGAACGGAATATATATGTTTAAGAACGGAATATATATGTGTAAGAACGGAATATATATGTGTAAGAACGGAATATGTACGTGTAAGAACGGAAAATATATGTGTAAGTACTGAACATATATGTGTAAGAAATGAATATATATGCGTAAGAACTGAATATATATGTGTAAGAACTGAATATATACGTGTAAGAACTGAATATATATTTGTAAGAACTGAATATATATGTGTAAGAACTGAATATATATGCGTAAGAACTGAATATATATGCTTAAGAACGGAATATATATGTGTAAGAACGAATTATATATGTGTAAAAACGGAATATATATGTGTAAGAACGGATTATATATGTGTATATATGTGTAAGAACGGAATATACATGTGTAAGAACTGAATATATTTGTGTAAGAACTGAATATATATGTGTAAGAACGGAATATATATGTGTAAGAACGGTGTATATATGTGTAAGAACGGAATAGGTACGTGTAAGTACGGAATATATATGTGTAAGAACTGAACATATATGTGTAAGAAATGAATATATATGCGTAAGAACTGAATATATATGCGTAAGAACTAAATATATATGCGTAAGAACTGAATATATATCTGTAAGAACTGAATATATATGTGTAAGAACTGAATATATATGCGTAAGAACTGAATATATATGCGTAAGAACGGAATATATATGTGTAAGAACGGAATATATATGTGTAAGAACAGAATATGTACGTGTAAGTACGGATTATATATTTGTAAGAACTGAATATATATGTGTAAGAACGGAATATATATGTGTAAGAACGGAATAAATATGTGTAAGAACGGAATATATATGTGTAAGATATGTGTAAGAACTGAATATATATGTGTAAGAACTGAATATATATATGTAAGAACTGAACTGAATATATATGCTTAAGAACTGAATATATATGCGTAAGAACTGAATATATATGCGTAAGAACGGAATATATATGCGTAAAAACTGAATATATATGCATAAGAACGCAATATATATGTGTAAGAGCGGAATATATATGTGTAAGAAATGAATATATATGTGTAAGAACGGAATATGTACGTGTAAGAACGGAATATATATGTGTAAAAACGGAATATATATGTGTAAGAACGGAATACATATGTGTAAGAACGGAATATATATGTGTAAGAACGGAATATGTACGTGTAAGAACGGAAAATATATGTGTAAGAAATGAATATATATGCGTACGAACTGAATATATATGCGTAAGAACGGAATATATATGTGTAATAACTGAATATATATGCGTAAAACTGAATATTTATGCGTAAGAACTGAACATATATGTGTAAGAAATGAATATATATGCGTAAGAACTGAATATATATGCGTAAGAACGGAATATATATGTGTAAGATCGGAATATATATGCGTAAGAACCGAATATATGTATAAGAACGGAATATATATTTGTAAGAACGGAATTTATATGTGTAAGAACGGAATATATACGTGTATCGGAAAATATATGTGTAAGAACGGAATATATATGTGTAAGAACTGAATATATATGTGTAAGAACTGAATATATATGTGTAAGAACTGAATATATATGAATAAGACCTCAATATATATGCGAAAGAACGGAATATATATGTGTAAGAACGGAATATATATGTGTAAGAACGGAATATGTAAGTGTAAGGACGGAATATATATGTGTAAGAACGGAATATATATGTCTAAGAACTGAATATATATGTGTAAGAAGGGAATATATATGTGTTAGAACTGAATATATATGTGTAAGAACAGAATATATATGTGTAAGAACGGAATATATGTGTAAGAACGGAATATGTACGTGTAAGAACGGAATATATATGTGTAAGAACTGAATATATATGCGTAAGAACTGAATATATATGCGTAAGAACTGAATATATATGTGTAAGAACGGAATATATATGTGTAAGAAGTGAATATATATGTGTAAGAACTGAATATATATGTGTAAGTACGGAATATATATGTGTAAGAAGGGAATATATATGTGTAAGAACTGAATATATATGCGTAAGAACTGAATATATATACGTAAAACTGAATATATATTTGTAAGAACTGAATATATATGTGTAAGAACTGAATATATATGCGTAAGAACGGAATATATATGTGTAAGAACGGAATATATATGTGTATATATGTGTAAGAACGGAATATATATGTGTAAGAACTCAATATATATGCGTAAGAACTGAATATATATGCGTAAGAAGTGAATATATATGCGTAAGAACTGAATATATATGCGTAAGAACTGAATATATATGCGTAAGAACTTAATATATATGCGTAAGAACTGAATATATATGCGTAAGAACGCAATATATATGTGTAAGAACGGTATATATATGTGTAAGAACTGAATATATATGTGTAAGAACGGAATATGTACGTGTAAGAACGGAATATATATGTGTAAGAACGGAATATATATGTTTAAGAACGGAATATATATGTGTAAGAACGGAATATATATGTGTAAGAACGGAATATGTACGTGTAAGAACGGAAAATATATGTGTAAGTACTGAACATATATGTGTAAGAAATGAATATATATGCGTAAGAACTGAATATATATGTGTAAGAACTGAATATATACGTGTAAGAACTGAATATATATTTGTAAGAACTGAATATATATGTGTAAGAACTGAATATATATGCGTAAGAACTGAATATATATGCTTAAGAACGGAATATATATGTGTAAGAACGAATTATATATGTGTAAAAACGGAATATATATGTGTAAGAACGGATTATATATGTGTATATATGTGTAAGAACGGAATATACATGTGTAAGAACTGAATATATATGTGTAAGAACTGAATATATATGTGTAAGAACGGAATATATATGTGTAAGAACGGTGTATATATGTGTAAGAACTGAATATATATGCGTAAGAACTGAATATATATGCGTAAGAACGGAATATATATGTGTAAGAACGGAATATATATGTGTAAGAACAGAATATGTACGTGTAAGTACGGATTATATATTTGTAAGAACTGAATATATATGTGTAAGAACGGAATATATATGTGTAAGAACGGAATAAATATGTGTAAGAACGGAATATATATGTGTAAGAACTGAATATATATGTGTAAGATATGTGTAAGAACTGAATATATATGTGTAAGAACTGAATATATATCTGTAAGAACTGAATATATATGTGTAAGAACTGAATATATATGCGTAAGAACTGAATATATATGCGTAAGCACGGAATATATATGTGTAAGAACGGAATATATATGTGTAAGAACAGAATATGTACGTGTAAGTACGGATTATATATTTGTAAGAACTGAATATATATGTGTTTGAACGGAATATATATGTGTAAGAACGGAATAAATATGTGTAAGAACGGAATATATATGTGTAAGAACTGAATATATATGTGTAAGATATGTGTAAGAACTGAATATATATGTGTAAGAACTGAATATATATGCGTAAGAACTGAATATATATGCGTAAGAACTGAATATATATGCGTAAGAACTGAATATATATGCGTAAGAACGGATTAAATATGCGTAAGAACTGAATATATATCCGTTAGAACGGAATATATATGTGTAAGAACGGAATATATATGTGTAAGAATTGAATATATATGTGTAAGAACGGAATATATGTGTAAGAATATATATGTGTAAGAACGGAATATATACGTGTAAGAACGGAATATATATGTGTAAGAACGGAATATATATGTGTAAGAACGGAATATATATGTGTATGTATGTGTAAGAACGGAATATATATGTGTAAGAACTGAATATATATGTGTAAGAAGTGAATATATATGTGTAAGAACTGAATATATATGTGTAAGAAGTGAATATATATGTGTAAGAACTGAATATATATGTGTAAGAAGTGAATATATATGTGTAAGAACTGAATATATATGTGTAAGAAGTGAATATATATGTGTAAGAACTGAATATATATGTGTAAGAACGGAATACATATGTGTAAGTACGGAATATATATGTGTAAGAAATGAATATATATGCGTAAGAAATAAATATATATGCGTAAGAACTGAATATATATGTGTAAGAAGTGAATATATATGTGTTAGACCTGAATATATATGTGTAAGAACGGAATATATATGTGTAAGAACGGAATATATATGTGTAAGAACGGAATATATATGTGTAAGAACTGAATATATACGTGTCAGATCGGAATATATATGTGTAAGAACGGAATATATACGTGTAAGAATGGAATATATACGTGTAAGAAAGGAATATATATGTGTAAAAACGGAATATATATGTGTAAGAACGGAATATATATGTGTAAGAACGGAATATATATGTGTAAGAACTGAATATATATGCGTAAAACTGAATATATATGCGTAAGAACTGAACATATATGCGTAAGAACTGAATATATATGCGTAACAACTGAATATATATGTGTAAGAACTGAATATATATGTATAAGAACTGAATATATATGCGTAAAACTGAATACATATACGTAAGAACTGAATATATATGCGTAAGAACTGAATATATATGCGTAAAACTGAAAATATATGCGAAAGAACGGAATATATATGTGTAAGAACTGAATATATATGTGTAAGAAGTGAATATATATGTGTAAGAAGTGAATATATATGTGTAAGAACGGAATATATATGTGTAAGAACGGAGTATATATGTTTAAGAACGGAATATATATGTGTAAGAACGGAATATATATGTGTAAGAACGGAATATATATGTGTAAAAACTGAATACGTATGTGTAAGAACTGAATATATATGTGTAAGAACTGAATATATATCTGTAAGAACGGAATATATATGTGTAAAAAAGGAATATATATGTGTAACAACCGAAAATATATGTGTAAAAACGGAATATATATGTGTAAGAACGGAATATATATGTTTAAGAACGAAATATATATGTGTAAGAACTGAATATATATGTGTAAGAACTGAATATATATGTGTAAGAACTGAATATATATACGTAAGAACTGAATATATATCCGTAAGAACTGAATATATATGCGTCAGAACTGAATACATATGCGTAAGAACTGAATATATATGCGTAAGAACGGAATATATATGCGTAAGAACTGAATATATATGCGTATAACTGAATATATATGTGTAAGAACTGAATATTTATCCGTAAGAACTAAATATATATGCGTAAGAACTGAATATGTACGTGTAAGAACGGAATATATATGTGTAAGAACGGAATATGTACGTGTAAGAACGGAATATATATGTGTAAGAACTGAACATATATGTGTAAGAAATGAATATATATGCGTAAGAACTGAATATATATGCGTAAGAACTAAATATATATGCGTAAGAACTAAATATATATCTGTAAGAACTGAATATATATGTGTAATAACTGAATATATATGCGTAAGAACGGAATATATATGTGTAAGAACGGAATATATATGTGTAAGAACGGAATATGTACGTGTAAGAACGGAATATGTACGTGTAAGAGCGGAGAATATATGTGTAAGAACGGAATATATATGTATAAGAACGGAATATATATGTGTAAGAAGTGAATATATATGTGTAAGAACTGAATATATATGTGTAAGAACGGAATATATATGTGTAAGTACGGAATATATATGTGTAAGAAATGAATATATATGCGTAAGAACTGAATATATATGCTTAAGAACTTAATATATATGCGTAAGAAATGAATATATGTGTAAGAACTGAATATATATGTGTAAGAACGGAATATATATGTGTAAGTACGGAATATATATGTGTAAGAAATGAATATATATGCGTAAGAACTGAATATATATGTGTAAGAACTGAATATATATGCGTAAGAAATGAATATATAAGTGTTAGAACTGAAAATATATGCGTAAGAACGGAATATATATGTGTAAGAACGGAATATATATGTGTAAGAACGGAATATGTACGTGTAAGAACGGAATATATATTTGTAAGAACGGAATATATATTTATAAGAACGGAATATATATGTGTAAGAACTGAATATATATGTGTAAGAAGTGAATATATATGTGTAAGAACTGAATATATATGTGTAAGAACGGAATATATATGTGTAAGAACTGAATATATATGTGTAAGAACTGAATATATATACGTAAGAAATGAATATATATCCGTAAGAACTGAATATATATGCGTAAGAACTGAATACATATGCGTAAGAACTGAATATATATGCCTAAGAACGGAATATATATGCGTAAGAACTGAATATATATGCGTAAAACTGAATATATATGCGACAGAACGGAATATATATGTGTAAGAACTGAATATATATGTGTAAGGAGTGAATATATATGTGTAAGAACGGAATATATATGTGTAAGAACGGAATATATATGTTTAAGAACGGAATATATATGTGTAAGAACGGAATATATATGCGTAAGAACTGAATATATATGTATAAGAACTGAATATATATGTGTAAAAACAGAATATATATGTGTAAGAACGGAATATATATGTGTAAGAACGGAATATATATGTGTAAGAACTGCACATATATGCGTAAAAACTGAATATATATGCGTAAGAACTGAATATTTATTCGTAAGGACTGAATATATATGCGTAAAACTGAATATATATGCGAAAGAACGGAATATATATGCGTAAGAACGGAATATATGTGTTAGAACGGAATATATATGTGTAAGAACGGAATATATATGTGTAAGAACGGAATATATACGTGTAAGATAGGAATATATATGTGTAAGATCAGAATATATATGTGTCAGAACGGAATATATATGTGTAAAAACGGAATATATGTGTAAGAACTGAATATATATGTGTAAGAACTGAATATATATGTGTCAGAACTAAATATATATGCGTAAGAACTGAATATGTACGTGTAAGAACGGAAGATATATGTGTAAGAACGGAATATGTACGTGTAATTACGGAATATATATGTGTAAGAACTGAACATATATATGTAAGAAATGAATATATATGCGTAAGAACTGAATATATATGCGTAAGAACTAAATATATATGCGTAAGAACTGAATATATATCTGTAAGAACTGAATATATATACGTAAGAACGGAATATATATGTGTAAGAACGGAATATATATGTGTAAGAACGGAATATGTACGTGTAAGAACGGAATATGTACGTGTAAGAGCGGAATATATATGTGTAAGAACGGAATATATATGTATAAGAACGGAATATAGATGTGTAATAAGTGAATATATATGTGTAAGAACTGAATATATATGTGTAAGAACGGAATATATATGTGTAAGTACGGAATATATATGTGTAAGAACGGAATATATATGCTTAAGAACTGAATATATATGCGTAAGAACTGAATATATATGCGTAAGAAATGAATATATATGTGTAAGAACTGAATATATATGTGTAAGAACGGAATATATATGTGTAAGTACGGAATATATATGTGTAAGAAATGAATATATATGCGTAAGAACTGAATATATATGCTTAAGAAATGAATATATATGCGTAAGAACTGAATATATATGCGTAAGAACTAAATATATATGCGTAAGAACTGAATATATATCTGTAAGAACTGAATATATATACGTAAGAACGGAATATATATGTGTAAGAACGGAATATATATGTGTAAGAACGGAATATGTACGTGTAAGAACGGAATATGTACGTGTAAGAGCGGAATATATATGTGTAAGAACGGAATATATATGTATAAGAACGGAATATAGATGTGTAATAAGTGAATATATATGTGTAAGAACTGAATATATATGTGTAAGAACGGAATATATATGTGTAAGTACGGAATATATATGTGTAAGAACGGAATATATATGCTTAAGAACTGAATATATATGCGTAAGAACTGAATATATATGCGTAAGAAATGAATATATATGTGTAAGAACTGAATATATATGTGTAAGAACGGAATATATATGTGTAAGTACGGAATATATATGTGTAAGAAATGAATATATATGCGTAAGAACTGAATATATACGCTTAAGAAATGAATATATATGCGTAAGAACTGAATATATATGCGTAAGAACTGAATATATATGCGTAAGAAATGAATATATAAGTGTTAGAACTGAATATATATGCGTAAGAACGGAATATATATGTGTAAGAACCGGAATATATATGTGTAAGAACGGAATATGTACGTGTAAGAACGGAATATATATGTGTAAGAACGGAATATATATTTATAAGAACGGAATATATATGTGTAAGAACTGAATATATATGTGTAAGAAGTGAATATATATGTGTAAGAACACATATATATTCCGTTCTTACACGTATTTATTCCGTTCTTACAAATATATATTCCGTTCTTACACATATATATTCAGTTCTTACACATATATATTCACTTCTTACAAACATATATATTCAGTTCTTACACATATATATTCAGTTCTTACACATATATATTCAGTTCTTACACATATTTATTCAGTTCTTACACATATATATTCACTTCTTACACATATATATTCAGTTTTTACACATATATATTCCGTTCTTACACATATATATTCCGTTCTTACACATATATATTCCGTTCTTACACGTACATATTCCGTTCTTACACATATATATTCCGTTTTAACACATATATATTCCGTTCTTACACATATATATTCAGTTCTTACACATATATATTCATTTCTTACACATATATATTCAGTTCTTAAGCATATATATTCAGGACTTACGTATATATATTTAGTTCTTACACATATATATTCCGTTCTTTTACATATATATTCCGTTCTTACACATATATATTCCGTTCTTACACGTATATATTCCGTTCTTACACATATATATTCCGTTCTTACACATATATATTCAGTTCTTACACATATATATTCCGTTCTTACACATATATATTCAGTTCTTACACATAGATATTCCGTTCTTACGCATATATATTTAGTTCTAACGCATATATATTCAGTTCTTACGCATATATATTCATTTCTTACACATATATATTCACTTCTTACACATATATATTCAGTTCTTACACATATATATTCCGTTCTTACACATATATATTCCGTTCTTACACATATATATTCCGTTCTTACACGTACATATCCCGTTCTTACACATATATATTCCGTTCTTACACATATATATTCCGTTCTTACACATATATATTCAGTTCTTACACATATATATTCACTTCTTACACATATATATTCAGTTCTTACACATATATATTCAGTTCTTACACATATATATTCTGTTTTTACACATATATATTCCGTTCTTACACAAATATATATTCCGTTCTTACACATATATAATCCGTTCTTACACATATATATTCAGTTCTTACACATATATATTCTGTTCTTACACATATATATTCCGTTCTTACACATATATATTCAGTTCTTACACATATATATTCCGTTCTTACACATATATATTCCGTTCTTACACATATATATTCCATTCTTACGCATATATATTCAGTTCTTACGCAAATATATTCAGTTCTTACACATATATTCAGTTCTTACAGATATATATTCAGTTCTTACGCATATATATTCAGTTCTTACGCATATATATTCGTTTCTTACACATATATATTCCGTTCTTACACGTACATATTCCGTTCTTACAAATATATATTCCGTTCTTACACATATATATTCCGTTCTGACACATATATATTTAGTTCTTACACATATATATTCACTTCTTACACATATATATTCAGTTCTTACACATATATATTCCGTTCTTACACATATATACACATATGTATTCCGTTCTTACACATATATATTCCGTTCTTACACGTACATATTCCGTTCTAACACATATATATTCCGTTCTTACACATATATATTCCGTTCATAAGCATATATATTCAAGACTTACGTATATATATTCAGTTCTTACACATATATATTCCGTTCTTTTACATATATACTCCGTTCTTACACATATATATTCCGTTCTTACACGTATATATTCCGTTCTTACACATATATATTCCGTTCTTACACATATATATTCAGTTCTTACACATATATATTCCGTTCTTACACATATATATTCAGTTCTTACACATAGATATTCCGTTCTTACGCATATATATTTAGTTCTTACGCATATATATTCAGTTAATACGAATATATATTCATTTCTTACACATATATATTCACTTCTTACACATATATATTCAGTTCTTACACATATATATTCCGTTCTTACACACATATATTCCGTTCTTACACATATATATTCCGTTCTTACACGTACATATTCCGTTCTTACACATATATATTCCGTTCTTACACATATATATTCCGTTCTTACACATATATATTCAGTTCTTACACATATATATTCACTTCTTACACATATATATTAAGTTCTTACTCATATATATTCAGTTCTTACACATATATATTCCGTTCTTACACATATATATATTCCGTTCTTACACATATATATTCCGTTCTTACACATATATATTCAGTTCTTACACATATATATTCTGTTCTTACACATATATATTCCGTTCTTACACATATATATTCCGTTCTTACACGTACAAATTCCGTTCTTACACATATATATTCCGTTCTTACTCATATATATTCCGTTCTGACGCATATATATTCAGTTCTTACGCAAATATATTCAGTTCTTACACATATATTCAGTTCTTACATATATATATTCAGTTCTTACGCATATATATTCAGTTTTTACGCATATATACTCATTTCTTACACATATATATTCCGTTCTTACACGTACATATTCCGTTCTTACAAATATATATTCCGTTCTTACACATATATATTCCGTTCTGACACATATATATTCAGTTCTTACACATATATATTCACTTCTTACACATATATATTCAGTTCTTACACATATATATTCCGTTCTTACACATATATACACATATATATTCCGTTCTTACACATATATATTCCGTTCTTACACGTACATATTCCGTTCTAACACATATATATTCCGTTCTTACACATATATATTCCGTTCATAAGCATATATATTCAGGACTTACGTATATATATTCAGTTCTTACACATATATATTCCGTTCTTTTACATATATATTCCGTTCTTACACATATATATTCCGTTCTTACACGTATATATTCCGTTCTTACACATATATATTCCGTTCTTACACATATATATTCAGTTCTTACACATATATATTCCGTTCTTACGCATATATATTCCGTTCTTACGCATATATATTCAGTTTTACGCATATATATTCAGTTCTTACGCATATATATTCAGTTCTTACACATATATATTGAGTTCTTACACATATATATTCAGTTCTTACACATATATATTCACTTCTTACACATATATATTCCGTTCTTACACATATATATTCCGTTCTTACATATAAATATTCAGTTCTTACGCATATATATTCCGTTCTTACACATATATATTCCGTTTTTACAAATATATATTCCGTTTTTACACATATATATTCCGTTCTTACGCATATATATTTTCAGTTCTTACTCATATATATTCCGTTCTTACGCATATATATTCCGTTCTTACGCATATATATTCAGTTCTTACGCATATATATTCAGTTCTTACGCATATATATTCAGTTCTTACACATATACATTCACTTTTTACACATATATATTCAGTTCTTACACATATATATTCCGTTCTTACACATATATACACATATATATTCCGTTCTTACACATATATATTCCGTTCTTTCACGTACATATTCCGTTCTAACACATATATATTCCGTTCTTACAAATATATATTCCGTTCATAAGCATATATATTCTGGACTTACGTATATATATTCAGTTCTTACACATATATATTCCGTTCTTTTACATATATATTCCGTTCTTACACATATATATTCCGTTCTTACACGTATATATTCCGTTCTTACACATATATATTCAGTTCTTACACATATATATTCAGTTCTTACACATATATATTCCGTTCTTACACATATATATTCAGTTCTTACACATATATATTCCGTTCTTACGCATATATATTTAGTTCTTACGCATATATATTCAGTTCTTACGCATATATATTCATTTCTTACACATATATGTTCAGTTCTTACGCATATATATTCAGTTTTACGCATATATATTCAGTTCTTACACATATATATTCCGTTCTTACACGTACAAATTCCGTTCTTACACATATATATTCCGTTCTTACTCATATATATTCCGTTCTTACGCATATATATTCAGTTCTTACGCAAATATATTCAGTTCTTAAACATATATTCAGTTCTTACAGATATATATTCAGTTCTTACGCATATATATTCAGTTTTTACGCATATATATTCAGTTCTTACGCATATATATTCATTTCTTACACATATATGTTCAGTTCTTACAAATATATATTCCGTTCTTACACGTACATATTCCGTTCTTACAAATATATATTCCGTTCTTACACATATATATTCCGTTCTTACACATATATATTCAGTTCTTACACATATACATTCACTTCTTACACATATATATTCAGTTCTTACACATATATATTCCGTTCTTACACATATATACACATATATATTCCGTTCTTACACATATATATTCAGTTCTTACACGTACATATTCCGTTCTAAAACATATATATTCCGTTCTTACACATATATATTCCGTTCATAAGCATATATTTTTAGTTCTTACGTATATATATTCAGTTCTTACACATATATATTCCGTTCTTTTACATATATATTCCGTTTTTACACATATATATTCCGTTCTTACACGTATATATTCCGTTCTTACACATATATATTCCGTTCTTAAACATATATATTCAGTTCTTACACATATATTTTTAGTTCTTACGTATATATATTCAGTTCTTACACATATATATTCCGTTCTTTTACATATACATTCCGTTTTTACACATATATATTCCGTTCTTACACATATATATTCCGTTCTTACACATATATATTCCGTTCTTACACATATATATTCAGTTCTTACACATATATATTCCGTTCTTACACATATATATTCAGTTCTTACACATATATATTCCGTTCTTACGCATATATATTCAGTTCTTACGAATATATATTCAGTTCTTACACATATATATTCAGTTCTTACACATATATATTTCGTTCTTACACATATATATTCCGTTTTTACACATATATACTACGTTCTTACACGTATATATTCCGTTCTAACACATATATATTCCGTTCTTACACATATATATTCCGTTCTTACGCATATATATTCAGTTCTTACACATATATATTCCGTTATTACACATATATATTCCGTTCTTACACATATATTCAGTTCTTACACATATATTCAGTTCTTACACATATATTCAGTTCTTACAGATATATATTCAGTTCTTACGTATATATATTCAGTTTTTACGCATATATATTCAGTTCTTACGCATATATATTCATTTCTTACACATATATGTTCAGTTCTTACACATATATATTCATTTCTTACACATATATGTTCAGTTCTTACACATATATATTCCGTTCTTACACGTACATATTCCGTTCTTACAAATATATATTTCGTTCTTACACATATATATTCCGTTCTTACACATATATATTCAGTTCTTACACATATATACTCATATATATTCCGTTCTTACACATATATATTCCGTTCTTAAACGTACATATTCCGTTCTAACACATATATATTCCGTTCTTACACATATATATTCCGTTCATAAGCATATATGTTTAGTTCTTACGAATATATATTCAGTTCTTACACATATATATTCAGTTCTTACACATATATATTTCGTTCTTACACATATATATTCCGTTTTTACACATATATACTACGTTCTTACACGTATATATTCCGTTCTAACACATATATATATTCCGTTCTTACACATATATATTCCGTTCTTACGCATATATATTCAGTTCTTACACATATATATTCCGTTATTACACATATATATTCCGTTCTTACACATATATTCAGTTCTTACACATATATTCAGTTCTTACACATATATTCAGTTCTTACAGATATATATTCAGTTCTTACGTATATATATTCAGTTTTTACGCATATATATTCAGTTCTTACGCATATATATTCATTTCTTACACATATATGTTCAGTTCTTACACATATATATTCATTTCTTACACATATATGTTCAGTTCTTACACATATATATTCCGTTCTTACACGTACATATTCCGTTCTTACAAATATATATTTCGTTCTTACACATATATATTCCGTTCTTACACATATATATTTAGTTCTTACACATATATACTCATATATATTCCGTTCTTACACATATATATTCCGTTCTTAAACGTACATATTCCGTTCTAACACATATATATTCCGTTCTTACACATATATATTCCGTTCATAAGCATATATTTTTAGTTCTTACGTATATATATTCAGTTCTTACACATATATATTCCGTTCTTTTACATATATATTCCGTTTTTACACATATATATTCCGTTCTTACACGTATATATTCCGTTCTTACACATATATATTCCGTTCTTACACATATATATTCCGTTCTTACACATATATATTCCGTTCTTACACATATATATTCAGTTCTTACACATATATATTCCGTTCTTACACATATATATTCAGTTCTTACACATATATATTCCGTTCTTACGCATATATATTTAGTTCTTACGCATATATGTTCAGTTCTTACGCATATATATTCAGTTTTACGCATATATATTCAGTTCTTACGCATATATATTCAGTTCTTACACATATATATTAAGTTCTTACACATATATATTCAGTTCTTACACATATATATTCACTTCTTACACATATATATTCCGTTCTTACACATATATATTCCGTTCTTACACATATATATTCAGTTCTTACGCATATATATACCGTTTTTACAAATATATATTCCGTTCTTACACATATATATTCCGTTCTTACGCATATATATTTTCAGTTCTTACTCATATATATTCCGTTCTTACGCATATATATTCCGTTCTTACGCATATATATATTCAGTTCTTACGCATATATATTCAGTTCGTACGAATATATATTCAGTTCTTACACATATATATTCAGTTCTTACACATATATATTTCGTTCTTACACATATATATTCCGTTTTTACACATATATACTACGTTCTTACACGTATATATTCCGTTCTAACACATATATATTCCGTTCTTACACATATATATTCCGTTCTTACGCATATATATTCAGTTCTTACACATATATATTCCGTTATTACACATATATATTCCGTTCTTACACATATATATTCAGTTCTTATACATATATTCAGTTCTTACAGATATATATTCAGTTCTTACGTATATATATTCAGTTTTTACGCATATATATTCAGTTCTTACGCATATATATTCATTTCTTACACATATATGTTCAGTTCTTACACATATATATTCATTTCTTACACATATATGTTCAGTTCTTACACATATATATTCCGTTCTTACACGTACATATTCCGTTCTTACAAATATATATTTCGTTCTTACACATATATATTCCGTTCTTACACATATATATTCAGTTCTTACACATATATACTCATATATTTTCCGTTCTTACACATATATATTACGTTCTTAAACGTACATATTCCGTTCTAACACATATATATTCCGTTCTTACACATATATATTCCGTTCATAAGCATATATTTTTAGTTCTTACGTATATATATTTAGTTCTTACACATATATATTCCGTTCTTTTACATATACATTCCGTTTTTACACATATATATTCCGTTCTTACACATATATATTCCGTTCTTACACATATATATTCCGTTCTTACACATATATATTCAGTTCTTACACATATATATTCCGTTCTTACACATATATATTCAGTTCTTACACATATATATTCCGTTCTTACGATATATATTCAGTTCTTACGAATATATATTCAGTTCTTACACATATATATTCAGTTCTTACACATATATATTTCGTTCTTACACATATATATTCCGTTTTTACACATATATACTACGTTCTTACACGTATATATTCCGTTCTAACACATATATATTCCGTTCTTACACATATATATTCCGTTCTTACGCATATATATTCAGTTCTTACACATATATATTCCGTTATTACACATATATATTCCGTTCTTACACATATATTCAGTTCTTACACATATATTCAGTTCTTACAGATATATATTCAGTTCTTACGTATATATATTCAGTTTTTACGCATATATATTCAGTTCTTACGCATATATATTCATTTCTTACACATATATGTTCAGTTCTTACACATATATATTCATTTCTTACACATATATGTTCAGTTCTTACACATATATATTCCGTTCTTACACGTACATATTCCGTTCTTACAAATATATATTTCGTTCTTACACATATATATTCCGTTCTTACACATATATATTCAGTTCTTACACATATATACTCATATATATTCCGTTCTTACACATATATATTCCGTTCTTAAACGTACATATTCCGTTCTAACACATATATATTCCGTTCTTACACATATATATTCCGTTCATAAGCATATATTTTTAGTTCTTACGTATATATATTCAGTTCTTACACATATATATTCCGTTCTTTTACATATACATTCCGTTTTTACACATATATATTCCGTTCTTACAGATATATATTCCGTTCTTACACATATATATTCCGTTCTTACACATATATATTCAGTTCTTACACATATATATTCAGTTCTTACACATATATATTCAGTTCTTACACATATATATTCCGTTCTTACGCATATATATTCAGTTCTTACGCATATATATTCAGTTCTTACGCATATATATTCATTTCTTACACATATATGTTCAGTTCTTACGCATATATATTCAGTTTTACGCATACATATTCAGTTCTTACGCATATATATTCAGTTCTTACACATATATATTTAGTTCTTACAACATATATATTCAGTTCGTACACATATATATTCACTTCTTACACATATATATTCCGTTCTTCGACACATATATATTCCGTTCTTACACATATATATTCAGTTCTTACGCATATATATATACCGTTTTTACAAATATATATTCCGTTCTTACACATATATATTCCGTTCTTACGCATATATATTCCGTTCTTACGCACAGATATATATTCAGTTCTTACGCATATATATTCAGTTCTTACGAATATATATTCAGTTCTTACACATTTATATTCAGTTCTTTACACATATATATTTCGTTCTTACACATATATATTCCGTTTTTACACATATATACTACGTTCTTACACGTATATATTCCGTTCTAACACATATATATTCCGTTCTTTCACATATATATTCCGTTTTTAAGCATATATATTCAGTTCTTACACATATATATTCCGTTCTTACACATATATATTCCGTTCTTACACATATATATTCCGTTCTTACACCGTATTTATTCCGTTCTTACACATATATATTACGTTCTTACACATATCTATTCCGTTCCTTACACATATATATTCCGTTCTTACGCATATATATTCCGTTCTTACGCATATATATTCTGTTCTTACGCATATATATTCAGTTCTTAACACATATATATTCCGTTCTTTACACATATATATTCAGTTCTTACACATATATATTCACTTCCTTACACATATATATTCAGTTCTCTTACACATATATATTCCGTTCTTAAACATATATACACATATATATTCCGTTCTTACACATATATATTCCGTTCTTACACGTACATATTCCGTTCTTACACATATATATTCTGTTCTTTACACATATATATTCCGTTCTTACGCATATATATTCAGTTTTTACGCATATATATTCAGTTCTTACACATATATATTCAGTTCTTACAAATATATATTCAGTTTTTTACACATATATATTCAGTTCTTACACATATAATTTCAGTTCTTAAACACATATATATTCCGTTCTTACAACATATATATTCCGTTCTTACACATATATATTCCGTTCTTACACGTACATATTCCGTTCTTACACATATTATATCCCGTTCTCTACACATATATATTCAGTTCTTACACATATATATTCAGTTCTTACACATATATATTCCGTTCTTACGCATATATATTCCGTTTTTACGCATATATTCAGTTCTTACGCATATATATTCCGTTCTTACGCATATATATTCAGTTTTTTACACATATATATTCTCTCTTATTATCACATATATATATTCAGTTCTTACACATATATACCACATATATATTCCGTTCTTACACATATATATTCCGTTCTTACACATATATATTTCCATTCTTAAGCATATATATATTCAGTTCTTACTTATATATATTCAGTTCTTACACATATATATTCATTTCTTACTAATATATATTCAGTTCTTACACATATATATTCCGTTCTTACACATA
This sequence comes from Cyrtodaria siliqua, assembly GCA_037043455.1. NCBI lineage: Eukaryota > Metazoa > Mollusca > Bivalvia > Adapedonta > Hiatellidae > Cyrtodaria > Cyrtodaria siliqua. The sequence goes on along the minus strand of JAWPHD010023615.1, from coordinate 1,873 downwards.
TATATTCCGTTCTTACACATATATATTCCGTTCTTACACGTATATATTCCGTATCTAACACATATATATTCCGTTCTTACATATATATTCCGTTGTTACACATATATATTACGTTCTTACACATATCTATTCCGTTCTTACACATATATATTCCGTTCTTACGCATATATATTCCGTTCTTACGTATATATATTCTGTTCTTACGCATATATATTCCGTTCTTACCTCATATATATTCAGTTCTTACACATATATATTCCGTTCTTACACATATATATTTAGTTTTTTTACACATATATATTTCACTTATTACACATATATATTTCAGTTCTCACACATATATATTCCGTTCTTACACATATAAACACATATATATTCCGTTCTTACACATATATATTCCGTTCTTACACGTACATATTCCGTTCTTACACATATATTATTCCGTTCTCTACACATATATTATTCCGTTCTTAAGCATATATATTCAGTTCTTACTTATATATATTCAGTTCTTACACATATATATTCAGTTCTTACAAATATATATTCAGTTCTTACACATATATATTCAGTTCTTATACATATATATTCTGTTCTCTACACATATATATTCCTTTCTTTACACATATATATTCCGCTCTTACACGTATATATTCAGTTCTTACACATATATATTCAGTTCTTACGTATATATATTCTGTTCTTGCACATATATATTCAGTTCTTACACATATATATTCAGTTCTTACTCTTATATATTCAGTTCTTACACATATATATTCCGTTCTTACACATATTTCTTTCCGTTCTTACACATATATATTCAGTTCTTACACTATCATATATATTCCGTTCTTACACATATATATTCCGTTCTTACACATATATATTTCGTTTTTAAACGTATATATACCGTTCTTACACTTATATCACATAGTAATATTCCGTTCTTACACATATATAATTCCGTTCTTACACATATATATTCAGTTCTTACGCATATATATTCCGTTCTTACGCATATATATTCAGTTCTTAACCCATATATATTCCCGTTCTTACACATATATATTCAGTTTTTTACACATATTATATTCAGTTCTTACGAATATATATTCAGTTCTTACACATTTATATTCAGTTCTTACACATATATATTTCGTTCTTACACATATATATTCCGTTTTTACAGATATATACTACGTTCTTACACGTATATATTCCGTTCTAACACATATATATTCCGTTCTTTCACATATATATTCCGTTTTTACGCATATATATTCAGTTCTTACACATATATATTCCGTTCTTACACATATTATATTCCGTTCTTACACATATATATTCCGTTCTTACACGTATTTATTCCGTTCTTACACATATATATTACGTTCTTACACATATCTATTCCGTTCTTATACACATATCTATATTGTTCCGTTCTTACGCATATATATTCCGTTCTTACGCATATATATTCCTGTTCTTACGCATATATATATTCAGTTCTTACACATATATATTCAGTTCTTACACATATATATTTCGTTCTTAAACATATAACACATATATATTCCGTTCTTACACATATATATTCCGTTCTTACACGTACATATTCCGTTCTTACACATATATATTCTGTTCTTACACATATATATTCCGTTCTTACGCATATATATTCAGTTTTTACGCATATATATTCAGTTCTTACACATATATATTCAGTTCTTACAAATATATATTCAGTTTTTACACATATATATTCAGTTCTTACACATATAATTTCAGTTCTTACACATATATATTCCGTTCTTACACATATATATTCCGTTCTTACACATATATATTCCGTTCTTACACGTACATATTC
>JAWPHD010023614.1:0-21646 GCA_037043455.1 Cyrtodaria siliqua | reverse complement strand
AAAACAAATTAAAGCAAACTTAGTTTAGGTTTACAAAGGTGTAGGAAAGCTATGCATTATTGTATGGATTATGACCTCAACTGATATGACTACGATGAATTCAAGCATGTTGGATACAGACGAATGGATTTTAAGAAGACGGACTACATCGAAAGATGCGAATTATGAAAATTGTACATACACAATGAGTATGGTTGTGATTACATTAACATTTTCATGTATGGCCTAACATGTGCTAGAAATGACGTAACCATTCAAATAAAGATACAAATTTCAAATGTATTTAAAGTATATGTTATTATTTTCAGTAATATGTGCTGTTCTAATTTTTATTATTAAGCAATGCATGCTGATTAAATTACAGGCTAGCTTGGAACTTAATACTATTATATAATATTTAACAATTTATGACATCATCATTTTAATTAAGTTTCCTTCATTTTAAATGATTTGATTCAGTAAAATAAATTTATATTCGGCTGGTATGTGGTTTTATATTTATATGCGGCTGGTATGTGGTTTTATATTTATATTCGGCTGGTATGTGGTTTTATATTTATATTTGACTGGTATGTGGTTTTATGATTCGTGGTATGCAGTTGAGATGGAGTTTATCATTGTCAACAATGTGCATTATGTGTGGTATGCGCATGATGCACTGTAACAAGAAATGTCATTGGTCAGTCAGATAACCCCATTAAACTCCGGCGCTGTCGGAATACAATAACGAACCAGTTAACAACTACTGCCATAAACTAGTTTCCTGTTGTATTCCAAATGTACAGTATGAGAATGCATCAGGGGACTAGTTCAAAACTACTGCTATGCTATAATGTGGCTCCCTGTTGTATACCAAAAAAAGAGTATGATAATGGACCTTTGGAAACGGCCGAGCACAACACATACGAAATATTGCAGTCTCGGTTTGATTGAGACTGTTCATGAGTGGTAGTGAAATATGCTAGCTACCGTTCACGCCCTCTAGCCCCGGGTTGAGCAGAACTCAATTTTCATAAAATCAACAGCACAAAATTCAAGTTTCCATATCAATGTACATAATGAGAATGCAACCGGGGACCAGTTCGCAACTACCACTATAAACTGGTCTGCTGTTGTATTCCAATTGTCCACGTCAATATACATAATGAGAATGCAACAGGGGATGAGTTAACAACTATTAGCATACACTGGTACCCTGTTGTATTCCAACTTTCCACGTCAATGTACAGAATGAGAATGCAACAGGGGACGAGTTAACAACTATTGACATACACTGGCTCCTTGTTTTTTTCCAATTGTCCACGTCAATGTACAGAATGAGAATGCAACAGGGGACCAGTTAACAACTACTGCTATAAACTGGCACCCTGTTGTAATCCAATTTTCTACATCAATGTATAGAATGAGAATGCAACAGGGGACGAGTTCACAACTGCTGCCATAACCTGGGCCCCTGTTGTATTCCAATTTTCCACATCAATGTACAGAATGAAAATGTAACAGGGAATGAGTTCACAACTGCTGCCATAACCTGGCCCCTGTTGTATTCCCATTTTCCACATCAATGTACAGAATGAATATGCAACAGGGGACGAGTTAACAACTACTGCCATAACCTGGTAACCTGCTGTATTTCAATTTTCTAAATCAATGTACAGTATGATAATGCAACAGGGGACGAGTTAACAACTACTGTCATAACCTAGGCCCCTGATGTATTTAAATTTTCTACATCAATGTACAGAATGAAAATGCAACAGGGATCTGGTACACAACTGCTACTGTAAACTACTCGCCTCCTGTTGTATGACAATTTTCCATACATCACCAGCTATAAACGTGCACCTAGATGTATTCTACTCTTTACATTCATGTATATAATGAGAATGCAACGTGTAACCAGTTCATAACTACTGATATTAATTGGATCCTTGTTGTATTCCACATTTCCACATTGATTTATGGAACAGGAGACCAGTCTACAAATATTGCTATAAACTGGTTCCTTGTTTTATATTCCGATTCTCTGCTCTGATTAAATTGTTTAAATGGTTACATTTCTTGAGAGTTACCCTCACTTTATAGGACAACATGACCTGTGCTCATAAAATACATAATATGAAAGTCCGCTTAAAGATATAAAATTCTTAAAATTGGTATGAAATAATATAAAAGACATAACAAAAGTGATCCCATTTTTTGCAGATTTTCCGTCTATAAGAAAATGAAACATAAATTACCTCCGTTTTATTGAATATCGTTTGAAATTCATGTAACTGTTATTCTTATTTCGAAAATTTCTTTAAATTTGCAGTGGTAATGCTAGTAAAATATGATGTTTAAATAACTTTAGCTGGTTTATGTTAGAATTAGGAACATCGAAAGCTGCATTAATTCGAAGTACTTAACAAAACCCTATATACCCAGTTGTATAAGTTATTTCTCAGAAAATTTCAAAGCTTTAAAATACGTTCATGCAAGTAGAGCAGACGATTTACACTCGTAATTTTGCAGTTTATCCGAATCTCTAACCAAGTATGTAATACACAAACCTTTGAGAATATTATTGACATAGTCTTAGGTGGGTACTCAGGAATTGTATTAGTATTGTTTTAAATGATAATAAAGCGATTATTTCAAAATGTTAAAACGTTTGGACTACTATTATATATGTGTGCAAGTTGGGAAAGATAGTCTGAAGAATCCCATATTACTTTTTATTAAAACCTTCAATAGTTTTTCTTGCTTATGCTTGACATTAATATCGAGAAAAAATATCTCCGAACAAAATAAAGTTGGCTAAAGTGTAACAGTTATTAAATATACTCCCTCACGCAAATCTCCCAAATATACAATTTAACTTTTATTAATTTACCGTTAAAATGATTTTAGAAATTATTTTACGATGTAAGCTTATTCCGATAGTATAGTGTTCTTTACCACACATGTTAAGATTCCACATCATCAACTAATGCATATCACATAGTTCGTACATCGTCTGAAGCAATAACGGTCTGATGATAATAACAATCAGTTATACTGTACTAAAACATACTGTTTATAAAGAGGATAGGCAGGTATCCAATGCCGTCTCGGAAACGAGTGTTTTTACGTTGCCTGCTCGCATGGCAGACACCTAGGGATCATATTGTCCGTCGACCATTACTTGGCCATTACTTCAAAAGTATTTGATCTATGTTCATGAAACCTAACACACTTCTTCATCTAATTTCAAAGAATGTCCAGTAACACCTCAAAGAATGTCCAGTAACTCTGACTTTCATTTTGGCAGAGTTATACACCTTTTCATAAATATTGTAACCTGTAACCTAATCGAGCTCATGTGAAATTTGTTAGTGCGTGTAAGTAGTTTGTTTCTGATATGTATCCACGACTTTATGAATGTTTTGAATAATTATTAAAGATGTTTTATTATAAATGAAATGTTTATGAAAACAATTCTGGAGATTTCCGTAGTTAATATTTTAAGAATTATTTAGTGAGCATAAAACATGTCGTGGTTAATATATATCAAACACAAGTTAATTGTTGAATTTGAGAATGTACGAACATTGCACTAAGTTTTACAATATTAAGGGCATAGTTCAAACTAATAAACGTTGATTGTCTGCTCAAACGTGTAACAGGACTTCACTATATTCAACTTTGTATTATTAACACGTCAACCCTTTCAACAAAGCTCATGCGAAAAGTATAACGAATTTCAGAAACACCCAGACTGAGAGTAAATATTAAAGAAACTAACCCACCAAATAACGGCAAAAGTATACACTTCAAAACCGTTTTTCAAAAATCTATCCAGTTGTTCCGGTCATATAGCAATGTATATATGCCGATTAAAAGTAAATTTCTTTTCACGGATTCTTAAAATATCTTGAATATGTGTAAAATTAATTATGAGTTGGTAATTCCTAATTCGAAGCTCCAATGTTGGAGTTTAGCCTGGCTGGTTAAAGCGGTTTATATTGTGTTTATAGAGTTTTGATTCTCAAAATATGTAAGATAAATATTACACCTCGTCGTCAGCAGATTTAGAAACGGTATTTTGTAAAAGTTGGCTGTTGGTGGTGGACAGCTTCTTTAAGTGCCCAATGCAATAACTGATGATCAAAATGATTATCAAAGTAACAAGTCCAGTGTGTACCAGGTCCAGTATGATCATCAAGATTAATAATACTACATTCTTGTTTATTATTACAAGTCCAGTGTGTACCAGGTCCAGTATGATCATCAAGATTAATAATACTACATTCTTGTTTATTTTGTTTTTACTGAATTTCTGGATACCTAGCTGCTTGACCCATATCATTATATCTATGTTTAAATTTAATTTTTTTTATAAATAGGATACTTCTATATGGTTTTATTTGTGAATTTACTTGTAAACCATTTCCACGATCAACTCTTAGTCCTTTCCCTTTTCTACCCACTTGTAAACCTTTTCCAGTTAAGCCACTAATAAGAGATCCAATCAATGGAATTCCTATTGATACAACCAGTCCGAAAATTCTCCGTCTTGTTGTTGTTGCCTTGTCAGTTTAATAGGGCAAAACCTTTGGATTTTATTATCTATTTTGTTTGTGTTAGTGTTAATACATTATTTGATTCAAGTAGTAGTGTATGTGTTTTATACTAGGGATAGTTACCATTCCATTTCCGAATAGTTTACCGATTCCAGTGCTCGCCAGACCACTAAGTGCTCTTGTTGCTAGTAGTGCTAATACTTTTGGAGCACATCTTGCAACTGTTCATAATATTGTTTTAGTCAACAAACCAACTAATGCTCCCAAAAAGCCTCCATTTGTAGACTGAGATCTCATTTGCGATTTTGATATATTTATAGCAACAGCTCCGGAAGTCAATCCAAGGTCTACATCTGCCTTTGCACATGCGCATTTACTCGAGCTGTCCTACTGGAACTCGTTCCTGATTTCACAGAAGAGACGTTATGTCAAGCCTTCAGACGATTCTCCAGCCGGAAGTCCCTACCCAGCATCATGATTTCCGACAACGCCACAACGTACATGGCAGCATCGAACCACTTGCGATCACTTCAGGACGACTTCAGCCGGAAGGGAACCCATTGGAAATACATCACCTGGACATCTACTCTATGGACGAAGGATTACAACTCTACCTTACCAAGATGCTCCAGTCGACGATATCACAGACTTTAATCAATGTGATATCTCTATAGAAGATTCTTATCGACCGCTTCCGGGAAAGATGGCGACGGGAGTACCTGACCGCACTGAGAGAACATCACCAGACGACAGATAACAACAATCGAACGATATCCGTGGGAGAAGTCGTACAAAGCCATGATGACTCACCTCGTGCCCGATGGAAACTGGCCGTCGTCGAGGAACTAATCACGGGCAATGATGGATATGTGCGAGCAGCGAAGATCCGAACAGACAGTGGTATAACAAACATACCGATAGTGAAGCTGTACCCGTTGAACGTGTTAACCAGAGACATTAATAATGAGAAATAATATGTATTGGCATTACGTATATTTTCACATTCCGCGGCCCCGAGTATGTCGGCTATTTCGTTTATTGTTTACATTATTCCGCGTTATTGTGTAATTTAATGACATTAGTGACGTTGACGTCACTTCCCTGAGTTTTGTTTGTTACGATTAGGTTTCATTACAGGATCGAACCTAGCACGACGTGTGTTTTATGTTATCCCCGGGACAATAACATCTCTGAATATTCTCATACAGGCTAGACGCAGCTGAAGCTTTTCACGTGCACACACAGCATAACTCACTTTTCAATTTCAAGTGTTTTGACACGAAGTAGTCCCAATTTGCACTCACGTGCAGTTACGCGGAAAATGCAGTTGTCTTTTAAAAAACGTTAGCTTAAGTCAATTATGAATGCAAAAACAACGCAGACAATGAATACAATCAGTTTATACGTTAAACATCCCCATATAATTCGTTTTGACTACTATTGGCATATTTTTCATAGCCTAACTCGAGGTTCAAATGTGAAGATCGGAAATTTTGAGTTTTTTAAACTCCTATGCTACCGATTTCTCAAAATGGTCACGAAAAATGGGTAGTCGCCGATTTGGCCTAAATTAACAGGAATGATAGATCAGTACCTCTACTATCTTTCCTGAAAATTTCGGCAAAATTCATGACTACCCATATTTTGAGACCGTTTTGAAAGATGGTAACCCCCTTTTGTCACTCAAAACACACATATTCAAAATAGCGGCTACAAGCTAATAAGCAAAACTGAAAATCAATAATAGAAACGTAAAACATGAATATTGTCTACTCCCGGGCATAGTTATTTCCTGTACCGGATAAAATATCAGTAAATCAGACTTCCAATTCTACGTTCAACACTTTTCTGCCTGTCTTTTAACTTGTTTACGGTAAAAATCAACAGTATATCGGCGCTTATTAAAAATCGCAACTATTATAGTCGGCTATTGTAGTGTTGAATGAACTTGGATAATTGCAAGTGAATAATTAACAAGTCCAGGATTAAATGAGCAAAAGGACCGACCTATTCATGTGTTAACTATTGTTATGGTTGAATGATGTAACAAATATTTGTAGAACAGCTACTAAAATACAATCTACAGTACAGTTGGGCCACTGCAGTGGATCAAGGGCAAGGTCATGTCATGAATCATGTCACGTTCGCCTCGATTACTGATTAGGGACACTGACAACTTTGATGATTAGACTTAAACAAAACAAAGGTATGTACAGTCTGGGATGAAATAATCGTCATATAAAGCCCTGGTACAGTACTCGGTACTGACCCGTAAATGTGTTTTCCCCCTGCATGTTCATGTTTATCAATCGGTGTGTCCGTTTGCTAACATTTAATATAAGCACTGATATAATATATTATTTCTATGATGATCTGTGATGGCAGAGCAGAAATGCACAATTGTAACCTCCTTTCCACCCACCACACCTCAGGGCGTAACAGGTTATAAGCACAATACGCATGTTCATATAATTTTCTTAAAAAATCATTGCTCTAGAGAGTGCTAGACTGCATTGCACCATATTAAACCATGTCAAGGTTTTCTGGAGGGGCCGAGGGATGTGTTTGTGTTTGGGAGGGGAGCGGGGCAATGTCCATACCCCCTCCCCACCCACAGAATCGGTGTACTGCACTTGCACCCACACCCCGCTACACTGCCCAACGTTTGCATATAGCTACAGCAGTACTGTAAAGGATTAACAGATCTATATAAACAACAAATGATTTTTCTTTCATGGATCCTTGCAGATGTTGCCACCTTCTGTCAATTGGCTTCTCCAAGTTCCAGCTCTGAGACTGAGCCTAGCCTTTGGTAAGCTAAAGCAATACACTTTTGTATAGTTGACGCCTGTGATATAGCTTAATTAGGCTAATAATATTGCAATATTTCGAGCCACCCAAGAGAGTGAAAACTGAATCTAGTCTACTCTTACTAGCAAATATTAATATTTCGAGCCTCCCCATGGAGGGAAATTCAGGACCGTACTTTAGGCTACTCTTACTATCGAATATATTTCTATGGTTGTTTAACATATTTTTTATAAATGAAGATTTTAATAAGCTTGAGAAATATTAGATACCGATTTATTTGAGTTGCAAAACCAATTTGTACAGGTTTTTTTATTCTCATTTATGTAGCACACTGTTTCTAAACCTACTGATGACAAAGAATATTTATAACTTACATATATTGAGAATATAAACTACATTATTTCACAGTATAGACGGCTTTAACCAGACGGACCAAACGTTTTACCCCAAAACTGGAGCGTCAACTTAAAGAGTTACCATCATTTTACGGATATTCAATCACAGGTATTCAAAGAACCTGTTAATAAACCTATACTTTTAATCGGCACATATACATTGATATATGCCCTGGACACCTGGATAGAGTTTCGATAAACAGTTTTCTAGTGTAAGTTTGTTGTTATTTAGCGAGATAGCTACTTTCAAAAAAAGAGTAGTGTTATAAGGGAGTCGGTTAGGTTGCAAAAACAAACAAAAAATGTTTGTGCCAAACTATGGTCACGGCTCATTGGGACAGTTTACTTTTTTTTTCTTTTTTTATTGAGATAGTGTGAAATTCTATTTCATTACATAAAACAAAGGATACACGTTGATGATACAACGTGAAAGTTTCTCTTTGATGTTGTCATTTTACATCGATATTATTTTTGGAGGGGCCGAATGACGGATATATTTATATGAGAACTGAACACTTATTTGTGTGTCACTTGCTTAGGATGGCAGACACTTATCGATCACTTTGTCCGTCAGCCTAACATGCAGCCTAACATTGGAAATAAGCACACAGTACTATCAGCAGGCGAAGCAAGTGTTCCATGGATGATGGAACACACATCTAGTTCAAGGTCGACTTAGTGACCGCTTCCCACTAATTACGGTCTAAAAACTGATATTTCCATGTCTATACTAGTTTGACATATTAAGGAGTTATATTTGTTTTGTCAAGTGCTGGTGTAGTGGATAGTGCGGTGCACTTAAAAGCACAGAATCCGGACTCAAGCCTCAAAGACGCCACTGAGTTTCTTCAGTGTGTCACAGTGCTCGTCATTTCCAATTAGCCTCGTCCATCGTAAAGGGACATAAATGGTTAATCCTCTTATCCGAAGTTTATATATCGAAGTCTATTCTCCGAGCATGAGTAGGAGTATATGGCGTTTTCCCAGATTCCAATGAGACACCTACCCTGACCAGATCCGCCTGTTTATATTTATTTAGATGGGGTGGGTGGTGGTGGTGGCGGGAGGGAGTGGCCGGCGAGGGATAATCAAATAAATTGGACTGCAGCTTTGTTTTAGTATTTTGATGTTAAATATGGCTGCATATGGTGATGCTAGACAATAAAAAAAAATAATGAAAAAACCCATTAGCACACCAGTTTAGTTCCATAATTTCAGATTGGCAATCACAATGCACACCGTGAATTTGAACAGTGGTCGATCTTTTTTAAATATAGGCTACAGACTACTTTACAGACTTTAGTGCGAGTGCAATTTTACCCCATTCACCGAATACCGAATATGCACCTGTATACTTTCACTGACTGACACTCGTTATATTTTTTGACCGACAGTGCCGTGTAATTTTGATAAAGAAATATCATGATTTTCGTAACATGTAGTACACATCATGTACTTTTTAAGCTTAAACAACATATTTGTAGTATCTCCTTGTATTTCATTAGAAAAGAACACAAGTGTTACCATTTGTAAACGTATTTTATCAATGGCGTCTCTTACGAGTTATTTTCCCTCGCTTCGAAATTTTAAATGGGTGAATCTCTCGCGCAGTAAAGCTTCTAAGAGTCAATACATCTGAAGATGACGAAATTTAAAGGGGAACTGAAATTACAATCATGTAATCTTGTTACAATCTTCCAGATTACGCGTTTAAAACAAAAGAAAATGGCGGCCGTTTCACTTTTGTTTTGACGTTGACGGAAAATGACGTACTACTTTCCGTTGTCATGTTTTGCTATGAAAAGTAGTCGGCGGAGGTAAATAACCACTCTGCTTCCCACCTGATAATAGTATTATAACTGTATTCAGTTTCTGATAATAAATTCTATTTCCAACATCCAGTCTAGCTGATTGTAAATAGCAATTAGTATTACAGTCTCAATCAAACCGAGACTGCAATATTTCGTATGTGTCGTGCTCGGCCGTTTCCAAAGGTCCATTATCATACTCTTTTTTATAGCACAGTGGCGATGCTTGTGCAGTGTGGCGGCAGTAAAACGTCTCCCCGCGCTTGCAATCAGTACTGTTATTCATTCGATCTTTGGAGATCGCTGAGCCCGATACTTATATTTAGTTATCGGTGGTACATTTTCAATTTCTTTTGTTTTCTTACTTAATTTTTGATTCGGTGGTTCCACTTCTCCGGCCGATAAAAGGCTCTGGGTTTTGTTTAACCACTCATAGGATATGTTGTCTGCTTTTTATACGCAGGCTTCATAACCGCTGCTCCTAACTAAATTCCATTATGTTTATTTCGCTCTTCGGGGCATTTCATTTTATTAGATACTGGGACCATACGCCGTACGACATGGAGAAGCAATACACGCCATGTCCACCGCCATATGCATGCCATCTTCGGGATGGTTAAAATTTTGTGCTGTTGATTTTATTAATATTGAGTTCTGCTCAACCCGGGGCTAGAGGACGTGAGCGGTAGCTAGCATATTTCACTACCGCTCATGAACAGTCTCAATCAAACCGAGACTGCTCTATTTCGTATGTGTCGTGCTCGGCCGTTTCCAAAGGTCCATTATCATACTCTTTTTTATAGCACAGTGGCATTGCTTGTGCAGTGTGGCGGCAGTAAAACGTCTCCCCGCGCTTGCAATCAGTACTGTTATTCATTCGATCTTTGGAGATCGCTGAGCCCGATACTTATATTTAGTTATCGGTGGTACATTTTCAATATCTCTTATGTTTTCTTACTTAATTTTTGATTCGGTGGTTCCACTACTCCGGCCGATAAAAGGCTCTGGGTATTGTTTAACCACTCATAGGATATGTTGTCTGCTTTTAATACGCAGGCTTCATAACCGCTGCTCTTAACTAAATTCCATTATGTTTATTTCGCTCTTCGGGGCATTTCATTTTATTAGATACTGGGACCATACGCCGTACGACATGGAGAAGCAATACACTCCATGTCCACCGCCATATGCATGCCATCTTCGGGATGGTTAAAATTTTGTGCTGTTGATTTTATTAATATTGAGTTCTGCTCAACCCGGGGCTAGAGGACGTGAGCGGTAGCTAGCATATTTCACTACCGCTCACGAACAGTATCAATCAAACCGAGACTGCTATATTTCGTATGTGTCGTGCTCGGCCGTTTCCAAAGGTCCATTATCATACTCTTTTTAATAGCACAGTGGCATTGCTTGTGCAGTGTGGCGGCAGTAAAACGTCTCCCCGCGCTTGCAATCAGTACTGTTATTCATTCGATCTTTGGAGATCGCTGAGCCCGATACTTATATTTAGTTATCGGTGGTACATTTTCAATTTCTTATGTTTTCTTACTTAATTTTTGATTCGGTGGTTCCACTACTCCGGCCGATAAAAGGCTCTGGGTATTGTTTAACCACTCATAGGATATGTTGTCTGCTTTTAATACGCAGGCTTCATAACCGCTGCTCCCAACTAAATTCCATTATGTTTATTTCGCTCTTCGGGGCATTTCATTTTATTAGATACTGGGACCATACGCCGTACGACATGGAGAAGCAATACACTCCATGTCCACCGCCATATGCATGCCATCTTCGGGATGGTTAAAATTTTGTGCTGTTGATTTTATTAATATTGAGTTCCGCTCAACCCGGGGCTAGAGGGCATGAGCGGTAGCTAGCATATTTCACTACCGCTCATGAACAGTCTCAATCAAACCGAGACTGCAATATTTCGTATGTGTCGTGCTCGCCCGTTTCCAAAGGTCCATTATCATACTCTTAGCAGTATTTACCTGAAACGTTTCCAACAGATGAGGATTTTTTGTTTGAGAAAAACTATTGTCTGATCTTTGCATATTTTGGATTTTTGACACCAGCCATTATTTTAAATACGGATTCGGCTGCTTGAGTACTTTCTTGACGTATCATTTCTCGGAAAAGTCCACTTTGTTAATGTCATGTGATTTGACATAACATAACATAAGCTAAACTATCTGATTTAAATATCATTTTAGGTATCCACAAAACTAATTTATTAATAATTACTCGGCCATAGCCAACGAGACCAGCATCATTGGAAATGAACACATCATCAGCCGTTAGTTGCAAGCTAATTTGAATTTGACTTGGAGCTGCATGTTTGTTTCCAAACTTAAGAAGGAATATTTGTTTAATGGAATTATAGAGTTAATTGTTTTATTAGCTATGATTAAAGTATGACGATCTGCAAACCCTGGATTGTAATTATCGTTATCCTTTTGTAATTCTGCCTCAGCCGTGGTATCTAAATAAAAGTATTCGTTCCAGTTGTTTTTGTATAATCGCCAGACATTTTTTATAGAAACAGGTGAGTCAGCAGTTAAATCATCGTTTACAGTCAATGTTTCTTTATATAATAAATATTTGAATAACTGTAACTGAAGACAGGATAATAGCGAGGATTGTGCGCATATAAAATCAATTCAAGCTAACCAGTAGGCCTTATTGCCTACTGACCGTTCCAAGTCGGTAACCCTGTCTTCACCACCCTTTCTGTTTTTTTAGCCTCTTTTATTGTATTATCAAGTCCTTAATTGCAGTACAGTGCAGACCTACGAATTAATCTTATCAAACCCAATAACGTATTGTCTTTTTTTGTCAAATATGAGTGGTCTGTCAAATACAGTTATACAATTACTCGGTGTATTTGTGCTATTAATTAATGCAGCTCTTTCCGATGAAAATACACTTTTTTTGTTCCTTGTAATATAGGTTAGATTAAATGAAACGCTTAAGTCGATTTAGCCACTCAAGTGCCACTATACACGTATGTAGATAAAATGAACCACCTAAATAAAACAGAGCAAAACTTGATTTTCAAAATTAAAAACTTGATTAGTGTTAAATTTTACGAGTGCAAGTAAAAAAATGACCTCCTTCTTTAATATATGATTCAAGTATTTCGTTTAGTATTCGTTTACCACTTTCTATTATTGGATATAACGCCATACAATGAGCGGAAATATTTAAAAAAAAAGGTTTCTTCACCTAAATAATATTTATTCCAATTAAATAACACCCGGATTTATGAATTCTAAATACACCGGTTGAATCAATATGAAAATATTTTTCAGTTTTTATAAATGGATTGGTTACAGAAGTAAACGCTTAAAGAAAATATATTTGAATAGTTCTTTGAAGTGGTTTATGTGTTGAATACGATACATTACGTGAGCTGCCATCATCCATAATGCTTATTCCGTCTATTTTTGCTTCAAACATTGTAATCAGGCTTGCATTGTCCATTTTTACTTTCAACTCATCACTTATACCAAGAAATGCTGTGTGGCGACTGCAGACTTTTGATTATACTCTTTAAGAAAAGCTATTTCATTATCAAAAGCTTTGCCTTTTTCATCTTGGACAGCTCTCATTTGTCTTGAAACTTCATTAATAGCAGTTTCGAGTTCATTGTTGTCAATGTATTCAAACTCTTTGTTGATATCGTCAATGTTGGTGTTTATCTGTTCACTTGATGTTTTAATTTGAGTTATTTTGCTATCAAAAGCAGTTCTCATTTGTCTTGAGCATCAGCAATATTAGCCTCAAGCTCATTATTGTCAACCATTTGTTTATTGATTTCTCGAATTCGCTCATTTATACTTTCAACACCAATTTGTACTTTTTCACCTGGCATTTTATAGAGCTCGCTATCTTCCAATCCGGCCTCTTTCTTTTCTAACTCTTTTAAAGCATCACACAGAAGTTCTATTTCATCTTTTAAACCATTTTGAATATTTATAATTTTCTCACGGTTTGTTTTTAATTACTTTTGTATTTGATTTATTTTGTCATCAACACCTGTTGTTAAATTTTTCTTTAATTCTGGATTTTTTTTCAATATTAAAATCGTCTATACTCTTTCTTATTCTTCTTAAAGTAAATTATTCTGTTGCTACATTACCTGCATCTGCTGGATTTCCAACATTGATAATTCTGTTATTAGCCATGTTAAAAAAAATATAAAAAGATCGGACACGGAAAGTAGCATTCACGGAGGACAGTCAACAACAAACCACAGAAACAAACACGCAAACAGACAAACAAGAAGGCAAAAGCAATAATAAATGCAAACGACACATATCAAACACAAAAGGGTTGACAATAGGGCTACCGCCTTGGAACGGCCAGTGGCAAAATAGGCCACTGGGGGTTTAAACCGGTTCTAGGGTGCACCAAACCTCACACTTACCCTAGTGTCATCCCATTAAAACAGGACAGTGTAAATTAAGAAATCCCTGCCTTGATCTAATCTCTAACCAACAAGGCAGCATCAATAGGCAATATAAGTAAAACACAAATATGCTCGTGTAAATATAATACAAAAAAACAATAGCCTAGAAAGCCACAATGAAGGTACTCAATGACTTGGCAGAAGCCAGAGCAGTAAGAGAATAAATCATTATAGTGTCCACAGTCTGTCCGATGATCGTACAATTAAAGAGGAAAGCATAGTGGCGAACTGTAAAAGGGTCCACCGCCAAGCATGCAGAACGTTGCAAAATGATAGGGTCACTTTTTAAAACATTCTCCTGATTTTTACCTTTGTGAAGATAATTAACCAGATGTTTCTGTTTTACATACTCAGAATCACAATACCAAAATTTATAATATATGTAATATTAACACTGCCTGAACTAGCTTCCTCGCGTTATTTAAAAGTCCCATTATATAATATGATTAGATTAGATTAAATTTCACCTATAATGTTGCTCTTCGCTAACTTCCTCGGGCGATCAAGATACAGAAAATCTTGCTGTTTGTCAGTTGCTTTCTTATACTGATCTTTGCCAACATCTTGCTCATTAGAAAGCATGCCCAGCTCATGATAAACTGGATTTGCGAAGAATATATAATGAGAACAGCTTAAGCGAATGTCTTTAGGAGCTTTATAATAACATTGTGATAAATTAATTATACAACAAGTTTTATGTCTGCCTTGGATAAAATAATTAATAATATCATTTTGATTACGTTCACAAACATAATAATCAAAAATGACTATCTTTTGAGTATCGGAGTCTAAATCATTCACAGGCATAACTTTCTCATTTGAACATTCTAATATGTCTCCGACTGGAATTCTATTTGTTGCTATTTCTTCAAGTTTTTATGACAAGACCTTGTACTTTGACTGTTCCAAGATTTTGGCAAATAAATAAAGCTTGTCGTAATATACTAAAGGTTTTAACAACATTTGAACAAATATGTTTTTCTTGCCAGAACCTGAATTACCACATATACGCATTTTAAAATGTGACAAGAGTCTGGCATGAAGTTCCATATCTAATAAATACTGATAAAGGTGATCCTTTGGGAGCAACAAACACAACTAAGAAAATAAAGCAGCAGACTCGGTTTTATTGAGTCTGTTCATGAGAAGTAATGAAAGAAGCAACACCTCTCACGCCCTCTAGCACCGGCTTAAGCGGTATTCTACTTCAAAGCCACCTATATTGGGCTCGCTGGTCTCAACGGACCAAGTTGAAATTACAGCTTTTTGTCTTCATTTTATAGTTTGAATTTTACAGTATAATAATACTTGGATAATATGAATTATTTAACCTACTAGTATAATGTCTAAAGGTTATTGTGGAATAAAAACAATCCAATTTGGAAAAAGATTAGGAACAGAAGAAGAATGTTTTAAAGCTGATCAAGTCAGATATTACGGCATGGAACAAGTAACTAAACCTTTCTCAAAACCATCAAAAGGAAAAGCTCCCATTGCCGCAAACATGCCGGGAAACATAAAAGCAACTCACACGGAAGCCATCCAATTTTATCTCATTGCAACAGAAGGAGAATTAAATGGTCTGTGAAAGCAACTAGCCAACAGAACAAGAGCAGACGAAGAACAGAAAAAGCTTAGGGCTAGAATAGCACGCGCGGAAAAACAAAGCCTTATCAAATACTGCCAAATTAGAAAAAGCAGCCAAGGCACCAGTAAAACTTAAAGGAGCCCTTTAATACCCTTATAACTTATATTTATTTGATAGATCTATTTGTATAAAAACTATTGATATATTTCTCACGATTTAAATCACAGCCGAAACACGTTATTATTACGTTTCCATATATCACACGGCACACCTTTACGGAAATCAACGGGAAAAATCCGGAATATTACGAGTTTACCCGAAGTTCAACTTCGGCGATGACGTCACACAGATGCCCAGATACAATCAACAATGGTGAACAGCGACTCGGATGTTTCAGTTTCTGAGAGTGTACTTTTTTTTCAAGCTGATTAAAATTATTATATCTATGTTTTTTTCAATAAATGCTTATCTGATCTGATCATGATTTACATGATCAGATTATTGCTTGCTAATTTCACTAATGTCTTATAAATCTTTGATTTTTTTTAATAATTATAGTACAAGAACCTCTAGGCCAAATTGTTTGAAACAGCCAGAACAAAGTCATTTTATGACACTGTGTATTCCGTAACAAGTGAAAGAAGGGTTTTATGACCCTAGCCGTATCCTGTTATCACCTTTTTGTAACACAGTCAGTTAGTTTTATGACCCTGCATATTCTAGATTGAGTGGCCAGTAAGGGTTTTATGGCATTTATGGTATTTCGCAGTACTTAGCCACTTTTAGCCGGCTTATATGGCATCAAAGAGTTTTATTACCATGTGTATTTCACCAGCAGTGGTGGTGAATTCAGTGCTGTATGGAACAAAGCATAATTAGGCCAATATAACTTTATAGAGCTCTCATTTATAAATATATACACCAAAAAAGAGGCTACTACATAAGAAAAATGCCGGAATGGCGGTGGGAATATAAACCTTATAATTAGACATAATATTATAATACCAAATAAAATTATATATGTGGCTCATTACTAGGGTAGATAAGTGTTGATATCATCATATATTACAGGATACTGAAATTAGATATGGCATAAAATGTTTGAGGTCAGCCCTTAAAAACGGGGTTGGTCAGAAACCGGAACATTATTTTATAAGGCCAGGTTTTTTATATGAATAATTAAAAAAATATATATATTGGGGTAAATATGTGAGGTCTTAACATGCCTGAAAAAATGTAACACATGCTTTGAATTAGCCGATTTATTACTTATGATAAAAATAGAGTATTCTGGAGAAGAACTTGGACAGAACATGGAATGGTGATATTTATATAACTCTTACCCTTAGACCTTCGAATGACAAATATGCGATCAATGTGTACATGTGTCTTAATCCCACTGTGTATGCCATAATAAGTGATATGTTAATAAACACAAACAACACAGACAAACTATGAAAGTATGCAATCGGTTAGTCTCATTTATTTGACATCAAAAAGACGTTTACATATGTACCATGTGACATGCGTTTGACCAAAAAAATGGTGGACAATTTCAGACCGTGTGTAAACGTTTCTTGTAAGACGTCACAGCACTGACACCTGTATTTTGCCGTTCAAACAGTGCATAGTACCTAGATAATATATTTAAACTAAGGTATTTTGTTTTTTATTATTAACATTTTAGTGTGAAATGGATAACAAATTATCATTTTAGGTAAGTTGTACACTTATAGAAGGTAGGACATTTGCCCCTAGGACATTAGCCCCTAAGCTCAAATTTGTATAGGCGGACAAAAGACCCTTCATGATAGTGCTCATGCGGACAATAGCCCCTTCACCCTAGGACATTATCCTCTTCATGATTTTGCACAGGCGGACAAAAGCCCCTTCTTGATATTGCACATGCGGACAAAAGCCCCTTCAACATAGGACATTAGCCCCTTAATAATGTTTCTTTGAAAGCATGAAATAATCGTCTGTATATGGTGTTGAAATTTTATTTGCATGAATGTTTTTTTAATTTTATTGGGCACATGTACATGCATACACTTCTCAAAACTGCTAACTACACCGCTCACGTTTTGGGTTATATATATCGATGGGTTGAATGTTTTTCAATAAAATAAAAAGGAAATACCAATTCAATCATTTTTACATCATTTCATTTTATTTTTTTCATGGGCAATGCTAGAACTAAACCACAATAAGCAATTACAAACGACCCATGTAAACACTAACGTCACACTTTTATGAACAAGAAATGAAAAGTGTGACTTTAGTGTTTACATGGGTCGTTTGTAATTGCTTATTGTGGTTTAGTTCTAGCATTGCCCATGAAAAAAATAAAATGAAATGATGTAAAAATGATTGAATTGGTATTTCCTTTTTATTTTATTGAAAAACATTCAACCCATCGATATATATAACCCAAAACGTAGCGGTGTAGTTAGCAGTTTTGAGAAGTGTATATTTCTAATATTATTACACAAAGACAAATTTTTTTTTTTTCCATCAATACACTTTAAAATACATTTCAAGCATATTTCCCAATAATTTCACATGTAAGGTGTTAACAAACAAGTTAAACACTAAATAGATTTATTGTATCAATTAATTGACTAATTGGCTATAATTAACACTTTAAATGGCTGAATGAATTGAATATTTGTATTAAGGAATTGTTCATATATTCAACACTAATTATCAATAAAATTATCAATACAAACTGTCAATCCAAACTTCTTTGATGTTCCATATTACAAGTTCTAGGGAAGGGGATAATGTCCTCCTTAACAAAATCATGAAGGGGCTATTGTCCTAGAGTGAAGGGGATAATGTCCTAGTGCGAAGGGGCTTTTGTCCGCATATGCAAAATGATTAAGGGGCTATTGTCCGCATGAGCATCAGCAATATCATGAAGGGGCTTTTGTCCGCCTATACAAATTTGAGCTTAGGGGCTAATGTCCTAGGGGCTAATGTCCGTCTACCATAAATATCAGTGTGTCAGTTTATGTCTAGGGCAGAGAAACTCTACGGAAAGTCCACACATCAAAAAGTCAAACGTGTATGCACGTCATTACAAAAATCGTCTTGCTTTTCGTAGATATGTATTTAATGCACTTGCCAATGGTCAGAGAAAACGTAAAGCCACGGCTTCATGTTATAGGAGAGCAAATCCCTAAACTTCTGTGATGCAACAAGCTTTTCTCAGAAATGAGTGCAGTCAATAAACAATTTCATCCCTATATATTTCATACTTTCAGTGACAGTTGCCTTTAATACTTCAAGAAAGTACGATCTAAGTTATCTCAATAAAATATTGAGAACCTGTCTGTGTTGTCAATCTGTCAGATATGGCGCGGTACTTTGTGTGATGTCACACACCGGAAATCAGCGGAAATAAACCCGAGGTGAATACGGATATTGTATCGGTCAACAGGTGATTTTTTACCTGGCGATAAAAAGCACGGAAAGCGATATATCACCAAAAGAATGAGTTTCAATGTGTTTATATAGTGTTCAGTAATACATATAAACAAGAAACAAGAGGTATAAAAGGGCTCCTTTAACTTATTTTATCTTAACTTATCTTAACTTATCTTATTTTATCTAACCTTATATTATATATGTCTTTGTTAAAGTGGAAAGAATTAGCATATACAATGAAATCATCAAGTAACACCTTTCTTCTGAGACACAAAGGGGAATCCTCTTTGTCATTTGTATGTCAAAAGTGTCTTCAGAGACACAAAGGGGAATCCCTTCTGTCACTTGTATGTATCTATATGATAAAAGCGTTATATAGTGTTAATTAAAAGAAATGTGTTACTTGATGATTTCATTTGAAAGTTAAAAAGACATTAATCTTAAAATATATGGTTGTAGTGTCCCTGAGAGGTTAATAGGGATATTTAACAATATGTAAAATTCTTAAATTTTGACTTGATTAATATTTTCCACTTAAGTTGCTTTATGAATACGGGCCCAGGTTTATTTGCAAATAAAATTATTTTGATACACCCACAGATTGCAGAGTCCCCCTTTCATCAACATTTTATTTTTAATCTTCTTTTGAAATTGTAAAGAATTTTAAAAAAAAATCCCCAATTATACAGTTTCTAATCATGATATGCATTCTTTTTCTTTAAATATTGTGAAAACTGTTTATATATAAAACAAATATGCATATTACAGCTATACCTGTACGGTTTGTTACGGGGTGGCCCTCCCCGACCCTCACAGACCTATTACGGGGTGAATAAATGGATTACCATTAATTTGGTAATAGAAACTTAAAATAAAAAATGGATCTAAAATATTATTAAACAAATCAAAAATGAGAACATGGTCTTATAAAAACCACAGCACTCAAACGTTAGTCGTCACCGTACCACAAACTAAGGGCAAATAACATATTCAATGAAAAGGACAAAATACACCCTATTTAGTGGTGAAGACAGGGTTACCGACTTGGAACGGTCAGAAGGCAATACGGCCTACTGCTTAAATCGATTTTATGTGTACAGAACCTCGCTATTATCCAGCATCCACGCTTACTAAACCAATTTCTCTTGGTTGGAGGAGGAAGCCTATTGCTTTTGTAGTCAGTAGGTCATCAAGGCCACATTGACCTGACAATGATCAGTCATGAGAGACACGTTCTCGTTGTAACTTGAAATACTAGACATATAATCTTGAAACTTTACTGACACATATCAAAACAGTGACACATAATAGTTTTGGGGTTAGTAGGTCAAATGTTAAGGTCACAGTAACACTACCCGGGAAAACGTCTTCTGCACTAATTTATTTACTGTTATACATGCAGTCTTTAAACGTTATATAACTATCATTCATTATGCAAAAACTACCCCATCTGGTTGTATTGTTAGTAGGTTAAAGTCAAGGTCACTGTGAAATGATCAAGAACAATTATTTTCCGGCTGTTATTCATGCACTATTTGACATAAAATCTTGACACGTTATACAAATAGTGCTCTTAAACAACAACCCCTATCAGTTATTTCGTCAGTCGGTCAAAGGTCAAGGTCATATTGACCTGATACCTATAATGTTTTTCACATTTTTGTTTAAAAACGGGCGTATAATACCCGATTCGGCAGCGCTCTTGTTTATCATTACCAGACTGGTTTAGAATCTTTATTTCAATAAAAGCTCGGACAAGTTTGGAAAAAGCCATATCTGACCCCCAGCCCTTACAAACACCTGTTATGAGAGTAAGTGTTAGCCAGGTGAGCATCTGCAGGCCCTCTTTGGTATTTTGTTGTAACTGACTGAAAACACATTTTGTCTCCGCTGCGCATATTACGTTGGTTTTATTGACGACGAACTTACATTCTGCTGTATTGCACATAGAGTGTTAATAAAATAAGTATTACAAGACTCACGAGTCTGCTACTTTTCTCTTTTGTGTCTGTTAGTTGCTTCCAAGTGATCCCCATCATGCCCTTTCAGAATTTATATTCATGGTTGTTTATATACTGAACAAAATAAGAAACTTCCGACTGGTATTTCCATAGGCCAGTTTTTGAGGGCGTATAAAAGCTTAAACAGCGTTTCAATAAAACAATGTTTGATGTTTGTAAGCACACTTAAAGACATTTTCTACAGTTTTTTCTGCATAAGAGATTTTTTTAAAACTTTTTGTACAGTAAATCTGTTATATATATAGACAGAAAATGCAAAAATAATGGTAGGTCACCATAATTGTTAATTTTTAAAAAAATAATATGTAATGCCACCATTATGTCCATGAAATAGCTAAATAAGACATTTTTGAAGTCTTATTATTTATTCCTTGGTCACAATTATGCTAAAATTGTATTAAAGTAAAGAACATTTAATTATAATAACATTTAAAGCTCATCTTTATGTAAAACCTATATTTTTTTACAAAATCTGTTGAGATCATTACCACAAATTATGCACAAATTAGCCCATATTGATACAATTTTTTTTTTTTTGTATGTTCCCAATGAGAGAATTTGTTTAAACTTTCAAAGCAC